>PVJC01007622.1:40286-50962 GCA_004026665.1 Murina feae | reverse complement strand
ATTAGCAATAAATGGATATATTAATTTCTGAATGTGAAAATAAATATTGCTCAATTAAATTATAAAAATCTAATTTAAATTACACTTAAGCATCTATATTTATTTTATAACAACAATGGATGTCACAAGTGTCCCAACGAATCTAAGGAATAGATTGATAGTATACATCACAAAAGATGTACAAATGGCTGGTAAGCAAGTAAAATAGTGTTCAGCATAGTGAATCATTAGGAAAGTGTAACAAACCACAGTGAGATACTGTGACAATGGCAACATTTAAAAGATGTTGACAAGATCAGGTACGACCAGAAGTCTCAATCATTACTGGCAGAAGAAGCGTAAAAGGCTAGAATCAGTTTTTTAAAGTTTGACAGTTTCTTATAAAGTTAAACATGAATACCCTGTGACCACCTATAGTACTTACTGAAGAGAAAGGAAAACATATCCCCAGCAACTCATACATGACTATCTGTAGTGACTTCATAACAATCTCAAACTAGAAACAACCCAAATATACATCAACAAGAATAGAGATAAACAAATGGTGATATTGTCATGTAATAGAATAGACAGCAATACACAGAAATAAACTACTACTGATAATTATGCAACAGCATAAATTAATCTCACACATTACGCTGGACAAAAGAAGCCAAATTCATAATAGTCCAAGCCACACGATGCCATCGATTACAGTTCGGGAACACAAGTGAACTTACGGGGAAAGGAATCAGAACAGTTGCCTCTGAAAGGGTGGTGGGAGGGACGATACTAGGCATGAAGGGAAATACTTTGTATCTTGGTAATCGTGTACGTTACGTGAATATATGTTGGAAAGAGCACCTGGGAAGTCACATGGGCATTTCTTTAATAAATTGTCAGCTGAATCCAGAGCAGTAGGCAAAGCCACATCCTGGAAACACATCTTGCCAAAAAGACAGAAGTGTTCTCAGCTTGACCTTCATCTCTGCCCAGGTGCCTGGAGTGGGTTTTATTATGTAAATCCAGCCAAGCACCAGGAATGAATAGGACTCGGACCCACCCAGCACTGACATTAAAAGAAAGCACATAATCTCCTTTGTCTTGACCTTTAGGGAAGCTTCCTGATATTTGGGGTGTAAAATAAACACGCTGTATAGGTGCTCCATCAGAAGAGGGCAGCGGTCCCACCTGGCTCCAGCTTTTTCCTTCCATCTCTGTGTCTGTCCCTTTCTTTCATTTCTCAATCCCCAGCCGCCCCTACTCAGGAACCAGACCGCCCTCTAGCTGCGCTGGACTCAGAAAAGAGAGAACCCTCCATAATATATATTTGTCGAAACTCAGAATTACTATAGTATAGCGCTTAGAACCTGTGCATTTCACTAGATGGAGACTTAACACTTCAGCCAAGTAATTTAAAGCATTAAAGGTAATGAGACGCTATTACTTTGCTGAAATGGAAATTAAACCTGAAAACATATAAAGCAATACAATAGGGCAAATTCATTCCGTGCTCTCCCTCAAGGAATATCAACTCCCCACATGGGCGAGATGGAAAATGCAAATCTCTTTTCATTTCCACCTGACTGCAACCACAGTGTGCTTCAGGTTTTAAAGATACATAGTTTCCATACGACATGTTCCTGTGACCATAATCACCTTTTCTTTCCCCAATTGGCCCATAAACTAAAGCCCACCTCATTCAGTATCCAGAACCTACAGGTGACATAGGGGTCTGTCTGTCCCTACATTAGCTGTGCTAGTTGAACTATGAATGACTCCAACCAGTGCCTTCCAGGGAGAGGATCAAGAATAAATCTGAATACAGATGATGTTTGCCTTACACGCTGACTTTAGAACCTAATTAAGGATACACTGTGACTCCACAGTAATTTTTCCTCTGTAAGTGGATATACATTCTAGATTTAAATGTATAACTAAATGTCTATCATGCGGTTCTTAGTGCTCTGATTATAATTAAACGTGCTGACTGTACTTGAAGTATATTAAAATTCCTAATTCTTCCTCTTCCCCCCTCCCATCAAAAATATGAACTATTTATAAAACTTTCATTGTCTCTTCATTTGGTTTTACTTATCTGGACTCATAAGCCATGCATGTTAAATTTCAGACATATAATTTGTGGCTTCCTGCTTCCAAGATTATTCCATAGTTCTCATGTGACTGTTATTCTAGTTAAATATTTGCACATAGACATGGGGTACACCAGCAGTTCATACTTGACATGATTTAACAGCATCTACATCTGTTTCTCATCATCACATGACTGGAAAATGTGCCTACTAAACATTTTTTACTATATTTGTCCCAAACATTGTTTTTACTCGTCTTGAGACATTTCTATGTAAAGAAAACAGAAGATAAGATGCCCCTCTCAAGCTGTCTCCTCTGGCTTCAGGATTCTCTCTTGCTTATCAATCACTACTTCCCACGCCAAATGAAAGTATGGGTCATATCTTCCTTTTATCAGTGTGTGAGCACAAAATAAAATTGAGATACGATGGGGGAAATAGCCTATTTAAATTTTTTAAAAAAGCCTCTAAGAGCAACAACCGGCTTTGGGAGTGTACTCCAAGGTTAGCAAGACTGCATCGGAAGAAACTGTCTGCGGATACGCACGAGTGTGAAGTCTATTTCAGTCGCCCAGGTCCCAACCTCAAGCCCGGGATTGCCAAATGCAAAGACAGAAAATTCCTGGCTTTCCAGGGGCCGTCATTTCCAGGTCCCCAGCATTTCAAATCACAACACAAACACTGGTTCTATTTCAAATTCAGATGTTTTCCCAGAAATATAAAGCATAATTAAATCATAAGAATCTTCTGAGTTAGAATAAATTGACTTTTATTCTGTTGTTCTGGGTTTCAAACCACAAATCTGTTTTCTCATGTTATTTGTATGTTGTTATCATAGGCAAATAAAGCAACATTTAAAAGAATGAAAACAAAAACTCCTGAGTAATTATAAATCCTAGAAACTGACCATAGTTCGTATGTATGAAAGAAATAAAAATAAAAGGAATGATTCTTTTCAGCAATTTGGAGACTTAGATTTTTCAGCGTGTGTCTAATTCAAGACCTTGATTTTTTCTGACCTAGTCTTGATTCTCTTTTGGCCATTTACAGCTCATTACACTCTGGAAAAAAGTTACTGGGTAAAAGGAAAGGAGAGAGATTAAAATGGGTGCAACTGGCCACATCAGCAGTAAAGAAATGCTTCGTTCTTAAGAAGCCTAAAAATCCTGCTCTAATAAGATGTTTGGTGTGTATGAGAATTTAAACGATCCTTAATATTCTGAATTCCTGTCACACTGATTAAAAAGTGTAACAACAGCCTGGTCAGTGTAACTCAGTGATTGAGCGTTGACCGAATCATGAGATCACGGTTCAATTTCGAGTCAGAGCACAGGCCTGGGTTATGAGCTGGATCCCCAGGATAGGGTGTGCAGGAGGCAGCCAATCAATGATTCTCCTGTTTCTATCTCTCTCCTCCTCCTCTCCTTTCTTCTCTGAAACCAATAAAAATATATATTTTTTAAATTATTTTTTAAAACCCAAATTCATTTAGTAAATCCTAAGAATTAATGTCAAGATCCTAACAAATCTTAAAATAAAAGCAAACATTAGAATTAGCATGGTCACAAGATAAAAGATTAATATAAAATGAAATTATAGTTCTATTTAATAACGAGAACTTAATTTGAAAATAATATGTAAATGCAATTCCCTTTATAATACCATTGAACAATATTTAGGGATAATTTTAACAAAAGCAGGCAAGATCTCTGCACTGTAAAGCATTGCTGAGAGAAGATCTAAAGTAGACCTAAATTATTGAGAGATATACCATGTCCATAGATCAGAAGACCATGTTGTTCAGAAGAATGGATAAACAAATTATGGTATAGCCATATGATGGAAAAATTGCTCCATTGTATAAATAAATTAAATACAGTGCAGATATATGTAACAACAAGGATGAATATCAAAATAATTATAATGAGTGAAATAAGCCAGACAAATATAAGATTACTTAAAATCCTAGGAAATACAAAACAATCTATCTACCTATATAAAAGGCTAAGCAACCATCCAACCTCTGACCGGCCAGTAGCTATGATGCACACTGACAACAGGGGGCAGACACTCAATGCAGAAGCTGCCAAGCTGTGGTGACTTGGCAGCAGCAGTTCTTGGGTGATGCACCCTGGAACCAGAGAGGAGGAAGCTCAATTCAGGTGTGTGTCACCCAGGAAGCACCCTCTCACAATCCGGGACCCCTTGGAGGATGTCAAAAATAAGGTGACCAGATTTTAACATTGGTAAAGAGGGACACCATTGACCGCTTGGCCGCCAAAAACCGTATATTCCCTTCCTGTTCTCCCGCCATTCCCTAGCTTGTTGTGCATTCTTTCCAAAAATTGGGACTTTTTTAAAACGCCGCGGGACAAATTGTTAAAAATCAGGACTGTCCCGCCAAAAGCAGGATATCTGATCACCTTAGGCCAGTTTCAGCCTGGTCCCCATGGGCCAGGCCTAGGTACCCCACCTGCCAGAGGGACCCTGCTCACTTTGCAGATGCCCTTTGAGCTGCAGCACCCAAGGTATGGCCAGCCGGGGAGACCACAGGAGGTTGGTGAACGGGCAGGTCCAGCCCTTTTCGCCCAGTCCCACCCCGCAGCCACCTTCTAATTAATTTCCTTTCAATGTGCATGAATCCGTGCACCAGGCACTAGTAGTAATGTAAAGCACATCAGAGGTTGCCTGAGGATGTGGAAAATAAGAAAGATTGCAGAGAAGCATTACATTTTCTTGATTGTGATGATAGCTTCATGATTGTAGATAGGTCAAACTTATCAAACGGTATACTTTTAAATGTTTTATTTATTAAACATCAACTATACCTCAACAAAACTGGCTTTCTGGGGGAGAGGGTAACATCTTAGTATGGGATTAATCTTGATAAATTTGAGAAACAGAAAGACCAGTGTGGCTAGAAGAAAGTGAGTGAGAGGGAATTCAGTCAGAGATAGGCTGGGGCCAGACCACACGTGTCTTTCTAGGCTCAGGCTGAGTATGTGAAACAACCTATCTAAGTGGAGGATTATAAACTGGGCAGTAACAAGATCTCATTTACATGAAATGCTGACTGAGCAGGTAAAACAGCTGAGTCAACCCTCTGGTCAGGTGGCTATGGCCAGTGATTTCAATAGTGCTTACTAACTCTGAGTATAGGTGGATCCCTTGTGGCAATTTCTGTCACAAAATGGGTTCTCCAATTTCATACAGAATTTTATGAAGAACTGAGTAAGTTTCTGACATAGTCTATCATGAAATGTGTCATACAGCAGTCTTTATTGAATAACTATTATGGGATAGGTACCAAATTTCCTGATTTCTCATAAAAATAATTTTGCCAATAATATGGTCATAATATCAGACCAATGCAAATCTCACTGATTATGTTTTAATAGACTTTGGTTTTTTAGAGAAATTTTAGGTTCACAGAAAAATTTAGCAGGAAGTGCAGAGAGTACCCATATACCTGGTACCCACACACATATCCTTGCTATTTCCAAGTTATACAGGTGAAGTTGCTAGATTGAAAGAAATGAAAAGTTCTAGGCTTAGGTAAGTCCAAAAATGTAAAAATCTTGCCTATCAAGTCATCTTCCTCACTGATATTTATTATCTACTTTTATAAGTTTGAAACTTTCCATAATAACAAAGTGAAATTTTTTGTAATTTTTAAAAAATGAATGCTTAATACATTGAAATGTAGACCATGAAACAGTTAGCATTTCAAATCAGTAAGAGTAATGTGGCTTATTCAACTAACTAGCCATGTGGAAAACATCTAATAAAACTATCTTCCATTAAAATAAGTTTCAGGTGAAACAAATATCATAATATGCAAAATAAAATAATAAAACTATTATCAGTAATTACAGAAAAATTTATTTCTTTGAGGGATAAAAAGGGCTCTTAGAAGCAATATACAAACACGAATTCCAAAAAGATTAGTGAATGTGACTACATAAAAAAGGGGGGGGGGGGGTTCTGCACAGAAAAAAAATACCATACAAAGTCAAAAGACAAAATGATCAACTGGGAAAAGTATTTCACCACATATGACAATGAGCTCATTTCCTTAATATATAAAGACCTCTTACAAATCAGTTATAAAAGACCATTAAACCAATAGAAAAATCAACAAAGAACTTAGAGGCAGTTTATAGAAATGAAACTCAAATAGTTTAGAACATATGAAATGGCAACCTCAGTCCTAAAGAGATGAAAAGTAAAATGTCAATGAGATAAATTTCATTTATCAGAAGGCAATTCTCAAGGTGTCTGTCATTAAGATAGACACTTAAGTGGGAAAAAATTCAAGATGTTGAATAATCTACATTGTAGATTGTTATCTCTGTCTCTGTAAAAATAATTATGTATGTGTATATCTATATATACACATAAGTATACATGCTTAAGTATTTATAGAAAATTCTAGAAGAATACTGTACAAGCTGGATACAGTGGTTATTCTATGGTGGGAACCTGACTTTCCATTGCATGTTCTACAATGTTTAAGATTTTAAATGTATATCTGCATTACCTTTTCAATAAAATGACTACTTGATAAAATGAATTAAATTATGTTAGTCAAAAAAATATTTACTGAGCATCTACTTTATGCCAGTCACAATTGTGAGTGCTGGGAATACACTTTGGGTGACTAAGGTAAATCTCTGTCTTCCAACATGCTCCTGGGGGAGGAAAAACAAAAGTTTCAAGTGAATTCAGTCTGCACAGTCTTGACTGTAACAACGTTTTCTTTGGATATGATTTTTTAAAAATATATAAGTGAATATATTTATTTTTATAGAAAATGGTAACTATAGAAACGCATTCTTTGGAACTGACACAATTGTCTTAATCATAACTTGGATATGCCTTGTTGAGTGAGAAGAAGCAAAAAGAGGTTCATGGTTCATGCCTCCCCATATGTGTCCATATAATTTAAGAATATTTTCCTCCTTGCAACAAAACATTTATAATCTCTATGCCTTCATTTTATGGTTTACTTATTGAATTATAAGCCTCTCCCTTACCACTAACTTCATTATTTTAGGATTCAAATCTAACTTATGTCCTGAAGATTCAGGACAAAAAGCAATCCCAAAGTCTTTTACTGTTATCCATATGAATATGATTTTTATCAGCGTCCTCAGTTCTCATTTCTAGTGTGGCTTTAAAACAACTATGCCAACAAAATGTAAAATTACAGCTGTTAACATTTTGTTTCGCTTATAAAAAATACAATAGTTTGGTTACAGGATTGTGTAAGCGAAAGAACAATATTTCTCAAGTACGGCTGATGAACACTAGGCTTGCTCAATGCCCTGTCAGAAAGGGGTTACTGGCCGGTGAATTGGGAAATGCTGCTTATTGAATTTCTCCACAGTTAAAAACTTCCCCACGTTTGGGATGAACAATGCATATTAGCATCATAATATTGCAATATCACATTACGTTAGCATGTTAGATGAAGAAGTTTACTTAACTTTTGAGTAACTCTTTCTTTCGTCCTTCTGCTGCAAATTAGCCTGTGACTTCACTTAAGACTTAGCTGCTCTCCAGTCTTAGGGTTCTCATGTCTAAAATCTAAGAGTGGAGACCAAATGACGTTTTAAGGTCCCATTCTTCTCCATTATTCTAGACTAGAGGCCCAATGCCTGAAATTCATGCAAGGGTAGGCCTTCCTTCCCTCAGTTGCCGGCACCAGCTTCCCTCCGGCTCCTGGAACCTGGGCTCCCCTCACAGAGGAGGGCCCCGCCCACCCACCATAGCCCACCTGGGTCTCCCTCTACAGGATGATCATGGGCAATGGCTGGACCCCCAACCAATTGCATCACACCTGCCTTGGCTGGCCTGGCGCCAGTGGATATCTTAGCGTGGTCCTGAATGGTTGTCTGGATGGTCGTTCCTCTGCTCCACCATTCGATCTGCCTATTATTCTTTTATTATATAGGATTCTTGGTCTCACTTTAGAAAAATTAAGCAATGGAAGCCTTCAATGTTACTGCTTTGAAACACAGCCAAATAAATAATAATCAGCTATTACTGAATTCCAGTGTATGTTCTATGATTAATTAATGTGACATAAAGTGCTACTCAACCTACAACACTGACTGGTGCCTTATGAATAGGAAGAAATAATATTCTTAATTCTTTTTCAAGGCCTCTAAGCATCAGTCTCATAAGATGACACAAAGAAATAATCCTAGACACCAGACTAGATACACACACACACATACACACACACACACACATCTAAGTTTAGGTTCTAATTTTTCTAGGGAAAAGGAAAAAGGTTAAAAATTACTATTTTAAAAATCAACTAAGAGCAATATTTTTAAGTAACTGTTCACATTATGGCTCTGGTATGACTTCCTAAATCAGGCATGCAAATAAGAAAATAGACTCTTTTCTCATAGAGCCCCTACTCATTTGACTGTCAAACATCTGTATCAGCATGTATTGAAGTTCTATAGCCAGTCTTGTGTTAAGAAAGACTGAAGAAGCAAATGACAAAAAGGAACAACTCTCCTGACATAATGAGAAATTATAATCTGAGCTCAAATCAGGATGTCTCAGTTTTGAATCTTTGTTTTCCTCTCATTAAACTCCAGAGGACTTCCTGGCCCCATTCTGGAATTTGTGCTGTAAAAACTTCTACTTAGCTACCAGCCAACATGAAGCTTTCATATGCAAGCATACAGCTCAACATACCTCTGTCACAAGGAGCACACTCTTGGTTTCCTGGCAAGAAGAAAGTGGAAAGACTAAGTATGTGTGAGTTTAGAACAAGTGAAATTCAATATTACCCACCAAATTACTCCCTCATAAGAATAATCCTCTGTAATAGAACACAGCTATAACCAATAACAACAAATGCAAAATCCGCCTGTTGTTGCTGTAAGAATGGGACAAGGGATCCAATTCAAACCACTCCCCCAAATCAAAATGTGATAGGAAACAACCTTGCTTCTAACACAGGACTCTTAAAATTATAGCCTCTGGACCGGCCAGTGTGGTTCAATGGTTGAGCATTGACCTATGAACCAGGAGATCACTGTGTGATTCCCAGTCAGGGCACATGCCTAAGTTGCAAGTTCAATTCCCAATGTGGGGCATGCAGAAGGCAGGCAATCAATGATTCTCTCTCATCATTGATGTTTCTATCTCTTTCTCCCTCTTTCTTCCTCTCTGAAATCAATAAAAATATAAAGAATAAAATTATAGCCTCTCTTTCAACTAACATTCTGTCCAAGGAAGTTTGATTGGATGCTACTTGAAAGGCAATCCATGAATTTTCTCTTCCAGTGCTCCTCATAAGTATATTCAGCCATAGAACTGGGTCTTCTAACGTTCTGATGATCTCTTGACTTTTATCACTGTCCATACTTCCAAGGCTCCTGGGGTCACAAAGGGCCTGGTTTAGTCCTGAAGTTTGACCCCACATTTTCTCTAGTCTACTAGCTAAAGGTGAACCTTCATAAAGGAATCCTTTGTTTCCATATGTAAAGGATGCAGTTCCCACCAAGAAAACCCTGCTACAAATTCATTAATTCATATGTAGGTCAAATGCAATTGAAAAATCGAGGACCATGACATTTTCATGCTTTATATCCTATTGATAACTGTTTATGATAAGTTAACCAGACGTCCTGCTTTTGGCAGGACAGTCCTGATTTTTAACAATTTGTCCCGCATCCCGCGGCGTTTTTAAAAAGTCCTGATTTTTGGAAAGAGACATATGTACTACTCTTTGTAGTATTTTAAGTAATAGTAATAATAATCATAATCATAATCATAATCATAATAATAAAGAACCCCCTGGTCAATGGTGTCCCGCTTTACCAATGTTAAAATCTGGTCACCTTAGATAAGAGGCAAATTCACCATCTGGGAAAAGTCGTGAATGACAACTTTTTGTCTGCAGTCTAAATGTAGTACATCAAGGAGCTAAAATTGGTCATCTGTGTGTGTGTTTAAAAACTTTTTGATTAAAAAATCTTGAAAAACTTTGGGGAGATTCTCTTCTTTGGTAAATGGAACTGAAGACTCAAGCATGTTGCAGAGGTTCTGCCTGAACTTTCATGTCTTCTATGCTAATTAGGAGTGCCCTCCCTACCTGGATCTTGTACAGACTTAAATCGCTGGAGAAACCACCAGGCAGAAAGTCAGTACAAATACCCTCTGAGCCTAAGAGAAGTTGTCACTTAATGAGAGAGGCTCAAGGGAGAAAGGGAGACTGGGTAGGGGCTCTGTTGTAGGACAGGTGTATTACAGGGTCAGAAAAGGTCGTCAATGAAGCTCTGTGTGACCAGATGTCCCCCAAACGTCTTACAACCTCTCAAGGCTCAGCTGATCTTGAAGAAGGCCTGATGGGGACCCTGGAGGGAACTGTGGTTAGAAAGATTTGAAATAAATTTCATCTAATGGAAAAGCCAGCATTAACTCCTGTCTTGTAGAAGGATAAGTCTCTCTCTTATTCAGAGGCCCCCCCCCCCCCCCGCACCTCAAATTAGATCAGCTTCATTTCCTGATGGTCTTCAGAATGTTACGGAAACTAAGTCATGAGTTGGAGCCTCAAACAACCCAATTTGTTAAGGT
>PVJC01007622.1:0-40186 GCA_004026665.1 Murina feae | reverse complement strand
ACAGAAAACAATACCTCTTATATAGAAAGACCTGTTACAGGAGAAAAGCTGAAAGAATCTTCAGAATGATATGATGCAAGCTTTGTTGTTGGGCAGTTAACACTTAGAGGGTCTAGATTAGGTACTAATCGAACCGAAGCGATGAGACAAGTAGGCCAGATGGTTTGGGAATCCAAATTAGGTCTCTGCTAGAAAGATTTGATTGGCTAAACCACACACAGGTGCTAGTGGCTCGTAACAACATTCTTTCCCTCCCAAGAATGTGTTTATCTTAACCCAGATTTTACAGTGGAGGGAGTCCAGGAGTCCGATAAGCTAAGCAATGAACCAAGGACCACCTCTAACAAGCTGTACACATTTGGGGAGTCACAAAATCTCTTTGACCTCAGTTCCCTAGCCAGAAAGTGGCAGCGTTAGAGTCAATGGAATCTAAAGTCCCTCCTCACTAAAATGGGTTTTGGTATCTGATTCTATGAGATAAACTCTGGCATCAAGCATCCATGACAGGTGAGTAGGGGCCTCCCAACACCCAATTGTAAGGCTCAGAACACATGCCTGATGGGATGAAGCAGGCTGGCAGACACTGAGGAGATGATTAGACTGGAATTCAAACTTTACCTGGATGATAAATCAGTAGAGACAAGTTATTAATAAAGGTCGGGAACTAGAATACTCCAAAGAGGGAAAACCTTCTGTAAGAAAGAGTAAACCAGAGTCAAGCCTCAGTCAGCCACTCACTAGTGGCCTAGTATGGCCTTGCACAAGCCACTTACCCATTCTGAGCCTCAGTTTCCCCTGCCCCACAGACAGCACAGAATCTTTGCGTCGATAGAGGAAAACATGCACAAACGCACTTGGGAGGTGGTAAAGCAATCATAGCTCAGAGGCTCCACATGAACAGGATTTAGAAGGAGGTCTCCTTCTCAAAAGAATAAAACAAAAACAAACAGAAAGTCTAGAAAAAGACTTGAGAAAACAGCCTTCTACTGGCCCATTCCTAAGAGGCAGCCACTGAAATGCTAATGTGTAAAACTTCTCTACGCCGCTTGTTTGAGAAACTATAATCAGAAAAGAGGGGCCCTCTTGGGCCCTGTTGTCTGCCTTCTCTCCAAGGCTTGCCCAGGAGGTTCCAAGCATTGTTGAGGATTCGTCACTGGCCTGGGGCCTCCCTCCATTGGCATGAGGCTCACGTCCACATAGTAAGAAACAAGAGGCCCTAGGGAGTAGATAGTGGTGCTCAATGCCTGAACTCAGTTCAGGATCGAGAGAGAAATCACTTACTAATTTGCTCCCGACGCAAAGCACGCAGGAGTAAGTATTTAATGCAAAGTGGGAACGACTATCACCTGTGTCTAGGACTCTGCTACAATGGGGACACCGCAACTTGAGAGCAAGGTGACTTTGGAGGGACTCACCGAGCCTTGATGCTCTGCTCACTCACCCTGCTTTGACGAAGGCCCTGGTGTCTGTCTTCTTGTGCTGGCGTCCGGGCTCAAAATAGCTGGCGTGCCCGTCAAGGCAACTGATTTGTACGTAACTGTGGAATGCTGTGAGTGTTCACAAAATAAAACTAAACAGTGCTCTGGTGCTTCGCTCAAACCTTGCTCAAGCATTCCCTCTCAAGTCCCTGTTGCCTACGCAAAAGCAGCTCTAGTTGATTAATCAAGTTGAAAATCCAGGCGCAGGCCATCTCAGCAGCTTGTGTTTTAGGGGGAAATCCAGCTCCAGCTGGAAAACCTTGGCTATATTTGACCAAGATTTCTAGTTCAGATCTTTCTCTTTGAGGGAATGGCTGTAACTGAGTCTCATCCAGCATAGGTCTTATTAATTCATATGATTATGTGGGCCCTTTAAGGATGATCTTGTCTGTTCTCTCGCCATGAAATACCTGGAAAATATTTGGTATTCAGTAGGCATTTGTTGAATGTGTAAATATTCAAAAATGGGCACTGGTCATACGATTAACATTCACTCCCCCTCCCGACTGAGGGCAATTCTTTGCTTGTTTTGTTAGGATGGTGAGAGAGGCAGGGATGTGTGGTCTAATGAGGAACCAGAAAATAAGGAACTTGAGCATATTTTGCTTCAGGCTTTGAACAGGTGATAAAGAACAAGGTTGTTATAACTTCACCGCACTTCAAGTGAATGCAGGAAATGCTCCTGTTGCCACCATTAATTTACTGAAGTCGAATCTTCAAACATGTTCATGAAAGTAATGATCCTCCATGTGATCATCAGACCGTAAGGACTATTGCAAACCTCCCCCATCCTGTGCTGTACTCTGAGCTCTGCAAACAGAATAATCATAAATTAAAAGGCCCAAATGTTTGCTTTACATGTTCATAGCCATCGGCTCTGTTTTGAAAAGAATTAAAGGTTTCTTCCTTGAAACGTGACTTAGTGGAAGTGCAGTCCCATGTCTTCGGGGAGAGTCGTGACACCTTACACCAAGCTGTATTCTACAGGAGTGAACAATGCGAAACAGAGGCTCCTGGGAACAAGTCGAGTCAGGCCCATTTCTTTCCTTCTGAGAGTTCTGTACTTTAGGCCAAGGTTCGATATCAATATGTAAATTTGCCTACAAAGGGTGAAATGCTCTCTCCTCTCTGATATTCAAGAGCATTGCACAAGACTCCTAAGAAATTATTTTTTTTCATGACCGTCTGGGGAAAAAGAAATTGTACCCTGTTCAAATTTGAAAGAATCTATCTGGTCACAAATTTCAATTGTGATTTTTAAAGAGATTAAATAAAATGAATAACGAGTCTAAAGAAAATTAAAATGAAGAATGGGAGCAAAAGGATGTTTTTAGTTTTGAGCAGAGTAAATGAATTATCTTTGCCACAATGATGTTCTGCTAAAAAGAATGTTGTTCTGCTAGGGGTAATTATGGTGACAGGAAGTAGGGTAATTTAAACTCCACTAAAAGAGGGATTTAAGAGATTCTTTTGTTGCAGAGAAACCAAAGAGTGTGCTTGAAATTCTGGCTACTTATGCTGCCATTAAAATAGCTATGCAGGTACCAGGCTAACTTTATGCATCAAAGGAATCGACAATCATAACTGAAACCACTAAAGTGACCCCAGTTTCCATTCACTGGGGAGTTTCCATTTGCTGTGTGCATCAATTGGAGTCTTAGGTTTTATGTGTGAACCAAATGTCTTCACGGTGCATCATTTCCCAATTCAGAATATTTAAACTTTTCTTTCAATGTACAATTTAAGGGAGACTATACAACCTCCCCCCCTCCAATAGAAACTAATGTTCCACATCTAGCAAATGACCACATTGGTATAATAATCTGGAATCCCTAGCTAGACTCGTTTTATGAAAGGATGCCCTTTGATAGATTTCAAAATAGCCTGATTTTCATTTTGTAAATGTGTTTCATTGTTTAGTGTCATTATTCATCCCCATTCAATGATGAAGTGACTCTACTTTTGGTGGCTCAACGCCACAGGTTGCAGTGAGAGCAGTGAGTCATGTTGGATTTGCTCCCTAGAAGTGCTTGCCAGCAATAGAGATGAGTTTGTCACTAGTGTTTTTAAATGGCTGCTTTTTTTTTTTTTTTTTTTTTTTTGCCTCTGTTAGTTTCCTTGGACTGTGGTAACAACATACCATGGACTTAGTGGCTTAGTGGCTTAAAACCACAGAAATTTATTCTGTCACAGTTCTGGAGACTAGAGACCTAAAATCAAGGTGTTAGGGTGGGCTTCTCCCTCTGGAAGCTGTAGAGGGGAATCCTTCCTTGCCTTTTCTTATACTTCTGGTGCTCAGCACCAATTCCTTGGCATTTGCTGGCCTACAGTTGCCTAACTCCAATCTCTGTCTCCATCGTCATCACTTGGTGTTCTCCCAACTGTGTTTCTGCCTGCACAGGCCTGACTTCTCACAGGGACATCAGTCACTAGATTAGAGGTCTACTCCATTGTGACCTCATCTTAACCTCATCCACAAGTACTCTGTTTTTAAACAAGGTCACATTCGGAAGTACTCAGGGTTAGGACTTCAGCATTTGGGGTGGGGGAGACAAGGCAACCCACAACACGCCCTATTACCTTTAATCTAATCCTCTTCTGCCAGTAAAGCTCTTATTTCCCAACTGAGTCTCCACCTGGAAAGAAACTGGAGTAGGTGCAAAGACAGAAGGCCCCATTGGTTTGTATTGTTTTTACCTTCTTCAAAGTATTTCCACCTAATCTGTCGGTTCCCACTACAAACCATACTGGTTAGGCATATTTAACCTCAGCTTCTATAGATGAGAAACCTTAAGTGTGGAGAAGTGCCTTGCTTGGTGACACACAGCTGGTATGTGTTCCAGACAGAGCTCTCAGGTCTGCACACCTAGATCTGTGCTGCTCCCATGAATAACTAAAAACTATTGTATAAAGAGCGTCAATGTGGGCCCATAGACAGTCAACATAGAAACTGGACATCTTCAAACTTAATAGGGCATTATTATAAAAGGACCCCAGGTGGGATCCTTGTGATGACAGGGCTGTTACGTAGCTTGACTGAGCTGTGAACTCTGCAGGGATGATTCAGAGACATGAATGCCACTGCCTCTCCCAACCCCTTTGTTCCTGCTGGGTGAGAAGCACTCCCCACATTATGCCACTGAACTGCCTAAGAAGTTGGCCACATTGACAACCACATACGTGCAATCATGTGAGGACATAGAAGGTTCCCTGAGAAGAAGGAAGAATTCCTTCCCACTGCCTCCTCAATAAGGCAATAGAAAAGAATGTCATGTAAGATTTCCAAGTAGAAAGCGAATCTGCTCATACTCACCCTTTGTCTCCCAATCCTCGGCCTCAAATCCCTAGTTTATATAAGGAAATCAGTTGTGTATGATGGTCGTTAAAGCCCCAGGCTGTGAGACACACAAAGACCTAAGGTTGAATTCCATCCCGGTCTGCCTAGCAGGGTGGTTTCAGATAGAGGGCTTGACCTCCCTTAGCTTTAGCTTCATGGAAATAACATCAGTGCTATTTCCCAGGGCTGTTTTGAGAAGTGATTGCTTTGAGAAATGTTCAAGTAAAAATAAAAGGGCTGGTGACGGTGCCTGGAACATAGCAAGTATTCACAATATCACTGGTTTTTACTCAGTGCTCCACACGTGAAATATTCAGAAAATGCTATGGATTATCTATTCAAAGTCTACTGTACTGCTATTTTTATTTTTATTCATATTCCACACTGTGTTATCTGGTTTTTACCACTGGGCTTAAGATTGGCTCTGTTTAATTAATTCTTTCATTTCTAGTCTTAACTAGTTTTCACTGAAGATCTGGTCTTTTATTATTATACCTAGAAGCCCAATGCACGAAATTCATGCAGGAGTAGGCCTTCCTTCCCTAGCTGCTAGCACCAGCTTCCCTCTGGCATCCAGGACCCAGGCAGCCCCGACTTCATCCAGAAGATTGTCTGGAAGGACATCAGTCTAATTAGCATATTATACTTTTATTATTATAGATTATATTATTATTATTCATATTTTTTGAAAGAGTTTATCTACTCTAGTAATTTGCATGAGTTTAAACTAGCTAACATTCCACTTTTGACTACTTCTATGTTAACATCTGTGTCAGTTTAGGAGTTCTGATTTTTGCTCACATCTTTTTGCCTCTTTGTCTATCAACTATCTCTCACTTGATCATATCTAAGACAAAGATAGGAGATATGTTTCAAAACCTACAAACCAAAATATTTGATTTTAGTTAAGTGTCTGATAAGGGACTCCATCATTGTGACAAGCTGCACAGTGAGGCAGGATGGCCAAGGTCCTAACAAGAATTCTTTCTCAACTCCAGAAAAAATGGTTTTCTCATCTTTCCCCATCTATACCAAGATGATAAAGATAAGTCAACATTCTCTAAAAAATTAATTACTCTTATGCTGGCAGATCTAAGTTTAATTTAGATCTCTTAACTATTGAATTGACTACTGAACTTGCTATGAAGTCATTCAATTCAGGTTTACAGAGAGTTATAAATCATCCAGAGAAAATAACCCATTTTTGTGTGATTCTAGGAACTAATTAGACCAGTCAGCCCCAGGTGGGACCTTATTTGCATCCCCTTACTTTAGAACTGTCACATGGTTTTGCACTTGTCTTACTTTCAAAGGATATCCTCCATAAAGAATAAAACATAAGTCATAAGTGTCATATTTTAGATTGCAATGAACCACAAACTTTAGCACTGTGTAACTAAAAAGCTACATTAGTTATATTTTTGGTGGAAAATTAAAAGGTGGTTAAATATTTGTTCCTTGATTTTAATTCAATATTTTTTCATATTATTAAGGTAGTCCAGATATGCTCCATTAATTTAAAAAATCTGGAAAAAAATAGGGAAATACAAAGACCAATATAACTATCAGCTATAAACCCACTGACCATATGTTCACATTTTAACATATTTACCTCAATCTTGCTTCTCTACAATATTTTTACATAGTTGAAAATGTGTTTCTGCTTCTTTTACTTAACATTAATACTAATAATAGTTCCATAAACACCATTTTTACTGGTAGTATCCCTTTATATAAATATACCACTATGGGCTTAGCCATATTGATAATTGGGCTTATAATATTAATTTTTTAATATTTTTTAATTATCTTTATTTCTGAAAGTATTACAGATATTCCCTTTTTATCCCTCCATTGACCCCCTCAACCTCCCTTTCACCCCTGCCCCGGCCTTTACCACACTATTGTCTGTGTCCATGGGTTATGCATATATGCATGTAAGTTCTTTGGTCAATCTCTTATAACATTTATTTTTAATAAATGATTCTTTTAAAAATTATTCTCATTTCAGGAAATTTAGAAAATACCAAAAAGCACAAAGAAGCCAATATAAATTGGAGGTTAAATTTTTTAGTCTGACTGTGATGATTTAAAAATTAAAGAAAATATATTGATAATGGCCATTTAATGAAGATCCATGAGAAGGCAGGCACTATGCAATCATGTTTCTAATATTTCCAATCCCCACTTAACAACACAAAAAGGTCAACCTATTATAATCACTGTTTTATAGGTTCAGAGGTCATAGAGCTAGGCAATGGTAAATGCAGATTATGAATAGATGTGTTTAACCCAAAGCTTGTTTTCTCTTGACTATATTGCATTGCCGTCCTCATCATCACCTCTACTTCACCACCACTTCTTCCACTACCATCACCATTTCTGTCATCCCACTTCCAACACCACCTCCACTATCGCCTCTGCCACCACCTCCACCACCTCCACACCACCATTATCTCCACAACAACCACCTCACCACCAGCTCCATCGTATATACCTCCATTTCTATCATCACCATTTCCAACACGATCATCTCCACCATCTCTACAACCAAACTCTTCACCATCACCTCCACCACCAGTTCCAACTCTGCACCTCCATCATCACCACTTCAACCACAACCTCCACCTCCATCATCACCACTTCGACCACAACCTCCACCTCCACCTTCACCACCATATTCTCATCATATTTTTTCCTCTCTTCTCACTTTCATATTCTCCTCCTCTCATGTTTCACTCTGACCTTCTCCAATCTGCATTTCCTTAAGTTCCTAGGCCCAAGAAATGAAGCAAAGGCTACCCTACCACACTCATTTCATGCACAATCCCAATCGTTCACTCATTCAACAAATACCAACTGAGAGCATGCTCTGTGGCAGGCACTGTGCTGAGGGCTGAGAGTACAGTAATTCCTCAACATGCAGGATCTTTGCTAACTCCCCAAAACTTATTTTTTTAGGATTTTCTCTCACATACCACTTGCCATAGTAACCTGCTTGCAAACTGGCAGCCTGTGCTTGGGTGCCAGCTCACACTGCCTAGCCTCCACGCTGGATGGAAAGCAGAAGTGAGCTGTTCAAGAAGGATACGCGAGTCAAAAAGAAAGTCTCAGGCAATCGTCATGAAGTAATTTCTTATTGCTTCTTGCCACAGCGAGCCACCACAGGAAAGAGCTTCCTGTTTTCATACTCAGATGATAAGTATTTGCTTAATGCCGCTTGCCTGCAATCGTTTGTACATGAACCCCCTCCAGAAAAGACACTGATGCATAAAAGAAGGAAAAAAAAAAAAGGATATCTTAAAAATACACTAGAGAATGAGTACATCAACAAATGCACAAACTGAAGTCCTTTTCTTCATCACTTGCATGATGTGAGCAGGAGGGGACCTGTGTTCTTTCCGTTTGTTTTCTATGTAAAATAAAAAGCTATAGAGGAATCAGACACTATGCATGATGGTGCAATGCCTAGGACAGTATTAGGAACACACAGAAACTAACAAAACCCACTACTATCATAAAGGATGCATGCCTTCATGGGTTATAACTCTGACTCCCACAGTTAAATTTTTGTCACATGTATACAAGCAAAATAAACACTCCAGGTGCCCTGGGGAAACAAAACCAACATCACTTAAGTTTTATTTTCATAAACAGATATTTTGTCAAGCCTGTGACTTTTATCTAAAAATAAAAATCCCCTCCAGCTGCCTACATACAAAGGGGGGTTCTCCCCAAAGAGGACACTTTCTCAAAGGAGGGTGGCCACAGAGTGTCACCCTAAATGAACTCCTCAGAACCCAAACAGATGCTGCATTGTTCTTTCTAAATCAAACCCAGGGTCTGCAGTCCAAGCAGCCATCAACACAACATCCATTTAAGAAACAGAGGAAAGCAGAGTGAGCACACAACTCCCTCCTTCAGGCCTCTAAGAGATTGTAAGCACACCCTTAGCCCTCAGCTCCGCAGTGGCAGGTTTACAAAGAGCTGCACAAACATCTCATCCCAGGAGTCACTCTGTAGAACTCACTGCTCTGCAGAGTGCGAGGGTATCAACTGTCTTATCATCTTGAAACGCCAAGCAATGACTTTTCATATATCGGCCAAGAAGTGGTTGTACTTACATGCAGCACAAGGACAGTAAATCCAGGAGCTGGCTCTTTCTCCCTGAAGTCAGAAAACTCATAATCCTCCGAGGCAAAGGTCGAGGGTTCCACTCTAAGCAGCCACGCGTCTAGAGGCTCCGAGTACACAGGACTGCCATTAGAAACTGACCAGAGAGTAAAGCTCTTTTGAAAGAAGGGGAAGTGTCATCTCCACTTCCCCAATTGTATTGTTCTTCCTTCTTATTCTTACTGAACCTGACCTTGATTCCAAGATGCAGGACGTAATCCATGCAAAGCAGGCACATCCCATCTGTCTGACTGCCTTGGTCACTACACACGACCCAGTGTGTGTTCATTACCAGGACACGTGTACGGAGGGTTGCATGGTTTTGCTTTCCTGTATTGCAGGCAAAAGTGTTCACTCCCAGGCACGGAGGGTGAGGTCATTTGCAGAGCTGTTCTTGGTGTGTTTCGTTGAAATGCCACCTTTTTATCATCAACCTCTTTTAAGCCTAGAATCTGGAAGGTGGCTAAAGCCATTTCAATAAAAAAGAACAACTTTTCACCTAGCGACAAGCACGAGAAAGTCTCATAACAAGCCGAGGTAGACTTTTCTCAAGGAGTTTCGTCACGTTAATCATTATCCTATTAGGATCAGAATTCCCTACACTGGCTTTTTCCTCTTAATGCCCAATGAATCTATTCTTTCCTAAGAGTGACCAGACAGGGCTTCCTTGCCTAGAGCCCCCACCAACCCCACATGGTAGACAAGCAGATCCCTCCTTTGTAAAGTGAACTGCTTGGACCAGGGCAAATGGAAGGTGTGTTTCCTGGTCTCCAATGACTGGGAGTAAAGAGAAAGGGTCATTCTGAGTAGAGAAGGAAATAGCTCAGTTGACTTCAGATCTTCCTAACTTGAAGATGTGCTGACAACAGCTAACAGAAACCAATGTCACTTGATTGGCAGTTTAACTGGCAATAGATGTAAGGGCAGCATTTTCAAAAGCAGAGGGAAAATCTTTTGTAGGCCATGTTTTGTGCCTCTGCTCTTCCAGAAGTTTTAAATGTACAGATTAAACATAGCCTACCTCCCAACATACCCCATACCTCAGCGTCCATGTCAACGACGAGTGTGCTAAAAATAAACAATGCCGCTGGGGAGCAGAGAAAGAGACTATATAACAACGTTCCTGTTTGGTAAAAGCTTTCCTTTGGAGAACAGATAATAGTTTAAAAATGATTTCAGTCTCTGGTCTCATACTTCCTCTCATTTCCTTTAGATTCATTTCATGAGAAGATAAGAATTAAATTAAATCTGTGGACGAGTGAAAGGGTTAAAAGAAGGTGCTAGGCATTTTGACGAGGAATAAGATGAAAGTTCCCTCAGTGGCTTCTTGATTGAGTCAACTTCTGTCCCTGGGAAGAGCTGCCTCCTCTTGTGCCCCCATTGAGTCGTCCCAAAGTCCTAGATGGTATCAAAGGTATTCTGTGACTTTAATCGCAGGGCCTTGTTTCTTATCAAGCTTTTGGATGCCATCTTCAAAGACATCCCCAGAGGGCATGTAATTTACAATGATGGAGCCAGGATTAGAGCCATTTAAATTCTCAGAGAATCATCACCTGATTTATAGAAGCGGAATAATCCTCAAAGTGTCTGGACTTGCAGTTCAAGATGAACTGATCACAGATTCTTTTTTTTGCTCCCTTCCCCCGTCCTGCGACCCCATTGAAATGATAGGAAAAGTATAAAAACTATATAAACCCACAATAATGCAAGTAAAGTTAGAGAAAATTAGAACTCGAGAGATATTGACAGGTTTCTGGAAGATGGATGACAGGGGAGGAGTAAGAGATGAAGGACAGCAGAGAGCCACAGCATTCCGTCAGGGAAAAGGACACCTTGGTGGAGAACCTGATCCAGCCTCTTCACAGCCATTTTGCCCCATGAAACCTAATGGGGAATTCTTCTCTAAATAAATGGAAACTGTCCAGAAAGTTCCATTGAAGAGCACTGGAAAATTTGGGAGTAGAAGGAGAGGTTGAAGGTGAGGAGTCTAGAGATATTGTATTGGCAAGCAACCAAGAGTAAGTGTATTGTTTCCAAGGTCACCCAAGTAACTGACAGCACTAAACTGAAGATTGAATTATAATGGGAGGAGGATGAAGATGAGGGAGTTCTCAGGGGAGCCACAGCCTCATCTCTTATCCTTGGGGTCAATAGATAATGTCTGAACTTGACAAAGAAAGAAGAGCATGAATACAGTGCATGGAAATGACAAGGATCCAAAACAGAAGAACTAAGTGGGAAGCTATGAGCAGGTTGGGTTGCAGTGGATGGCCCAGGAGAGCTGCTTCCCCTTAGCTCCCCTGCCTGGATCACCCAGCCCCCAGCTGTCCATTCTTCAGGGTTTAGCCCACAAGTCACTCCTTGGAGAAGCATTCTCCATGGCAGAGGCTAAGCTACTCCCTCCTGTACAGTCTTCTGTACATACCACTATACTAAGGTGACCAGATTTTAACATTGGTAAAGCAGGACACCATTGATTGGGGGGGGGGGGTCTTTATTATTATTATTATTATTATTATTATTATTATATTATTACTTAAAATATTACAAAGACATATGTACTAATATATGTCTCTTTCCAAAAATCAGAACTTTTTTAAAACGCCGCGGGTCACGGGACAAATTGTTAAAAATTGGGACTGTCCCGCCAAAAGGAGGACGTCTATTCACCTTATGGCTATATAAACATCATCAAATTCTGTTATAATTATAAGCATAGGTCTCTTGTGCCTTCTCAAGCCCCTGGCCTTAGAAGGATCCCTGCTTGTTTTAAGACTCTGATATTACCTTTCTGAAATGTTTAATCTGTGGAGGAGTGCCCCCTATTTGCATTTTGAACTGGGCCCTGCATCTTAGGCAGCTGCCCTGTTTGTATGTTTGGCTCCTAACTGGACTCTCAGCTCTTGGAAAGCAGGGATAAGTCATTTTCTAAATTGCCCCCTGATAAACTAGTACAAGGCCCTCAGGAAACGACCCTTTGCCTAACTGCTTCTTACATATACTTCACTTGTGAGGGCTACAATTTTACACTCTAAGATCCAGGAACATAATTCATCTCCAGGAAAGTTATGATCTGGGGCATGCCAGGAGCCCCTCAACACCATGCCTAAGACATCTCTGATTCCTTCTCCGACACCTGCCAAGCCATCATTACAGTTTTATTCCTGTTTTGAAGTTGTTTTACTGTCTTGTATTGTCATTTCCTCTAAGACAGAATTCAAGTTTCACTAGTGAACCTTAGCTCAGATGAACTTGTTAGATCCTTGAACTCAGATAGAACCAACCCGCTCGGAAGCAAGAGATTCATTTTACGTTCATACTCTGAACATGTAACACACAGCTGTGCTATGGATTTGGGACTATGTCGGCAAAACATGGATACAAATAATTCAAGTAGCTTCCTGAGCTTCAGCAAGTGCAAATCAGTGATGTGAGCGTTTTAATGTTATACATGAAAATATATCAATACTCAATATTTTTTCTGGAAAAATATATATTGTCTCCAACACATGTAACAACCATCATCTCTAATTTATGCCTGAAACATTTTCCACCTGGTCCACTAATCCATATAAAACCTCTACCTGCTTCTCTACTACTCATTGTATTTATGGAATGCATTTCCTGAGTGGTGATGGGCAGGACACTGTGCTAGAACCTGAGCACTGTGTAGCTGGAGAGCTCCGAGACCCAAGGGACAAGGAGAACAGGAGGCAGCACAGGCCAGGTGACGTGGGACTGACGACAAATAGGGCTGTGAGGAGTCAGAGGTGGAAGGGAAGAAGCTGGTTGCATCTGCTTGGACCAGCTTCACAGAGGAGCCCTGACAGGAGAGATGAGGCAGGGGATGACAGTCCACACTATGAGAGATGGTTCACGAGATCGGCCAGGTGGTGATTAGCTCAGTCGTTCTCCCTGTGCTTGTACCGCCCTCTAAGGGGCAGTTTGAAGATACTGACTCTGACTTTCTACCTCCCTGTTAAACCCTTGTGATTGTATTGGGCCACCAGAATAATCCAAAATAATCTCCCCATTTCAAAATCCTGAAGTTAATCACATATGCCAAGTCTCTCTGCCATGAAAATAACATAGTCGCCGGTTCGAGGGATTAGACCATGGCCATTACTCAGCCTACCAACTATCTACTGGGGTAAGCTTTCTTCCCACCTAATTATAATAATGTCTAATACACACCTGCTTGTATATCCCATGAGTAGCTAGACCTCATCCAGAATGTGAGCTATGATATGTCCTCCACATCCTTAGTTCAGTTAGGAACACCAGCTGAGTAAGCCAAAGTGGGGGGGTGGGGGGGGAACATTAGATTTTCCAAAACCTTCTCTACCTTCACAAGTCACTGAATTTTATTGCTTTAACCCTATATCTAATATTCCTCAGACCCATGTCTTCCTTCCAATTGCCAGCTTTCTCCATCTTCAGAACTCATCCTCAGCATAGTTGCCACATCTTTCTGACCTCAGAGTGGATCTCCCCAAGCCACCCTCCGAGATTCTAAGCGACCTGCACAGGAAGTCTCTAGAGCAGTGATTCTCAACCTTCTGGCCCTTTAAATACAGTTCTTCATGTTGTGACCCAACCATAAAATTATTTTCATTGCTACTTCATAACTGTAATGTTGCTGTTATGAATCATAATGTAAATATCTGATATGCAGGATGGTCTTAGGCGACCTCCGTGGAAGGGTCGTTCGACCACCAAAGGGGTCGCGACCCACAGGTTGAGAACCCCTGCTCTAGAGCATTTGCTGAAATATTTGTTGAAAAGAAACAGTAATGATAGATACTGAATTTGGAGGGGGAAAAAATTGTTTAGACAACAGATTCTAAAATCTGGGATCTGCTACCTCAGTCCTTGTTTGCCAGGCATTATGTTGATTGGATTTCACCTGCTTCCACCACGTGTGTTAGTTTTGTAAGAAAACCCATTTCTCTGGTCAGTTAGTTCACATGTAATCCACATGAGTCATGTGCATGGTATTCGATAGCCACAATTCAGAAGGTAAATCACGGGAGTTTGTCATTGACTTCCCAGTCTGGACTAAACTGATCTCTGCCCCCAAGTGGCGAAGGCTGTCATTGGAGCAGCAAGCACAAGGCACAGCAGCCTCTTCATTCCTTCTGTTAGAGCCTCAGATGCAGAGGGAAGGCCACGAAATGGGTCTCAAACCTTCCTTGGCCCATGGAGGAGCTAAGGTTGAGAACAGCGAAGTGCAGGATTTTTAATAAAGCAGAGGAAAAATAGTTGAGAGCTTCACTGTAGAAATTGCTATTTTCCCCCTTCTATTTCCCATATTCAACTTTGCAAAACACAACGAGACCTTGTTTACTTGACATTAAAGGGAATATGACAATCCAGAAGGTGATTTTCGAGGTAACTCAAGCCTATGTCCTTAAGGATTAAAGCTTGTTTACAGTTTAACCATATGTGATGGGCACATACAGATGCGGTAGACGTTAGAACGAAACAATGTGCATGTTTGGCTTGGTGTTGAGAGACTGCCTCATGCTGGATCCCGTGTAAATCCACCACGTCCAGGGGCAGGCCCAGCCTTGCAGGCGCAGAAACTCCATTCTGCCCCTGCCTCGGAGTTCTTTTTCCCACAGGGATGCCGACTTATCCTAAGTAAGCCCTGGTCCTACGTATATATCAGTTTTACTATTGGTTTTTTATTCCCTATACATTTATCTGACAGAGCAATCAATATTTTGACAAAGGTTTTCCAAGTTCACAGAATGGTAACTTTTCCCACTGATTATTAAGGTCACTTTACAAAGTGCCGGCTTACATGGTCACGTATATGAACAAAGAGAGGACTGTCTACTCTATTTTAATGGGAACATGAATTCCAGGTGTTGATGTAAGACCACATCCAAATCTGCAAAGAATTTTTATATGATTTTATTTGAGCTGAAACTGATGACAGTCGCTGGGAAGTAAGGTCTCAAATGCTCTGAGACTAATCGTTGTGCAGTTTCTTTTCTGCATTTGAAATTAAAGAGGGGATGTGAGGACCATGACATGGAGGTGGGAGAAAGCCAGGTGGGGATGGATTACAGGATAGTTGACACGATCATGTGCTCTGATGAGGGTGGTTACACTTAGTTCAAAGGTGGGTTAACCTAGAGGCACAGAAACAATGAAGAGGGCTTACTGAAGGCAAAGATAAACCTTTCGCTAGTAGGAATTTATGATAAGACCCCCCTGGGAGGTAGAGCCCTTTTTCATCTATCCTGGGCTTTGACCACTTTTGGCTCAAAGCCCTGATATGTGTGCTCTTAATGAGAATTCTGCCCGCCTTCCATTGCCATGTGTCCCTCGAAAACAATAAAATGAATTGTTCTAGCATCATCACCCTTTGGCTTGAACAGCACAGACCTTCATACTGTTAAATAAAGATGAATGCCTCTTTATCAGGGATCATATAAGGGTAAGTTCAGTAACCACCCCATCGGGATTACCTGCGATTCAAAATGATTTCTGGCCCTATCGCGTTTGGCTCTGTGGATAGAGCATCCACCCAAGGACTAAAGGGTCCTGGGTTTGATTCTGACCAAGGGCCTGTACCTTGGTTGTAGGCTTAATCCCTGGCCCTGGTTGGGGTACATGAGGGAGGCAACCAATCAATGTGTCTCTCTCACATTGATGTTTCTCTCTGTCTATCCCCCTCCACTCTCTTTAAAAAAAAACTTCAAAAATACAAAATAAAATTTTAAATCAATTAAAAAATATCCTCAGGTGAGGATTAACAAAAAAAAGAAAAACAATTTCTAAAACTCTGGGTGTTCCCTACAGCAAGCACCTTTCCCCACAACAAACTGGATATACTGAGAATGTAGCTGCTCTTTTCGTGCCAGTTTTCTCCGAATAAATAATATGCAGAATGTCTTCCCTCAGTCTAGTATCACATATTATATTTTGAACATGTGTCACTTCTATGCTGAATATCTAGCTGCATACTCAAAAGCCTCGCTCTCTCACTGCCCAGCCTACGCAGTCACTTCCCCTCTCAGAATGCTTCCTCACCCACACAATCGGATTCCTAACTCAGAGACCTGACTATCTCTATATCCTTTGTCTCTGCCACAGTGCCTACCAAAGAGCACGTGCTCCATAAGCTCTGTTTCGAGTCACTAAATAAATGAGTGAATCCTCAGTCTCACCTCCAGCAACTCCTCCACCAACTGGACCATGGACCAGACACTCTCTCCTTGGCAGCTTGTACCTCTGTATCTTTATTCTGATCAACACTTGGTTATCTTTCAAAAGTAAGTTGAAATCATTACTCTTCTTTCGAAAAAAAAAAATCCTCTACTGGGTCCTTACTAAAGTTTTAATTCCTCAGTTAGCTTTCTTTGTTTATCATTCCTTCATTCCATGGGGACTTATCACTCGTCGGGCATGCTCTGAACACGTTGATGGCCCTGTGCTCAAAGAGCCTCGTGGACCAGCTGACAGACACACACAGCTCAGTAGGACACCATTCAGGGAGTGGGGTGACAGAGGCGTGCATGGTGTATTTTGATAGCAGAGGGGCGAGGCACCTAATTCACCTAGAGAATGAATGGAAAGAAAAGTTCTCCCTGAGAAGGCAATTGTTTGTACTGTCTCAGGGTGAGTAAGAATCCACCCAGCAAGGAAAACAGATCGTGTTGTCTTATCTATTTTTCCATTTTGCTTGAAATGAATCTGCTAAAATAGGTGCAAACTACATGTAAGTAATGATACCAACACAATCCGCCCTGTGATTTAAGAAATGGAATATCGCAATATCCTTGAAGCTGCCTGGGGGTTCCTGCTTGGTCCCGTCGCCTCCCTTTTCCCCAAGTCTCTTCTGAAGAGGGTGTGTGTTTGCATTCGCTGAGAGTTAGGTGACTACTTAAGCCAATTTCACCTCCTTTGAGTCCTAATGAGTGAGACTTTGTCCTGTACGGATAAGACTTAGGTTCCACAACCCAGGGCTGACAAAAAAATTTGCCCTCAGAAACACTTTCCTTCCTTCCTTTTTTTTTTTTAAATCCTCGTCCAAGATATGTTTTTATTGATTTTAGAGAGAGAGGAAGAAAGAGAGAGAAACATTGATCAATTGACTCCTGGATTGACCCTGCAACCTAGGTATGTGTCCTGACTGAGAATCAAACCCACGATGTTTGGTGTATGGGACGATGCTCTAATGAATTGGGCCACCCAGCCAGGAGCCTGTCCATTTGTGACTCACTGATGGAAGTTCTATACATTCTAAGAAATCCAGCAGTGCCTTATAAAACATCTTCACTGTGATTATTGTGGGATTTCATTGCAGGGTAGTAGGGAGGTTCTTCATTATACCTAGTAGTTCAGACTGCTGGGAGCAGAAGTCTGTGGTTTCCTAATTCTTGCCTCTGGTCTTGCAATAGCATCTCCCTTCCTTGCTATATTCTAAGGAAGGATTACAACAGATCCTATTTCAAGTGCTTCTACCCTATGACAGTTTCAAATAGTTGTAGTGGTTCCCTGGAATTCTCTTTTGAAGAACTTGAGAATTTTTTTCTAAACTCTTGAGGAATGCACGCTCAATTTCTACCACGAGTGGGCATGTGATGAGTGACAGCCTACCAAGAATTTAGCCTTGACAGCCTGAGATCCAGCCTCTGCATTTTTCAGGTGAATGTATATTGCTTGGCATGTTCCTCTTTGAGGATTCATTGCATCTACCTTCTGAGCCCTAGCCACTAATAAAGTTGTAGGAATTTTAAAAGCAAACATTTCCTTTTCCTACCCCATTTCTTATCTCATTCTTTATTCATTCACATTCTACTATAATTCATGTGCTGCTTACAAGTCAGCCTCCCCAAACTCAGGCTCCTTGAATTGCCATGATTTCCTAAATCCTAGCGAAAATTATGTAGTAAAGAAACACTTTATTCTTTGAAATTGAGTCCCATCTCATATCCTATTCTGATCATTCTTAATGACTAATTCTTACTCCTAGTTAATAACCATCTCTTGGTATATTAGTAGCAGTTGTGTAACAAATCCTCTCAAATTTAATAAATAAACATTTATTTGCTTACCTTGTTTCTAATAGTCAGAAATCTGGGGAGAGATGACGGTGGAATAGGTGGCAGTTATACTCACCTCCTCCCAGGACCACACTGGAATTAAAACTAAAATATAAAACAATCGACCTGAAGAGTAGCTGAACAGAAATCTCAGAAGCAAGGATTTACAGAAGCAGCCACATCACGACAGCCAGGAAGGGCAGAGATTCGAAAAGGATTGCTGGCTTCGTACCCACATGCGGCAGCTGAGAATCTAAAGGGGTATCTCAGCTGTAAAGGTTCCCTCTGAGTAGTGGGGCATCTCAATCCCATGCCAGGCTCCCTAGCCCAGAGCACCAGGTCAGGGAAGAGGCGCCCACACAACATCTGGTTGTAAAAATCAGCAGGGACTCTGTCTGCCTGCACTGGAGAGATAGGGATCTGCTAGAAACCCAGGCACCATCTTAAAGGGTCAGCACACAAAACCTTGTTCATAGCTACTCACCCTGGGCTTCGGTTGAGAGAGGGCGGAGCAGTCTAGAGTTCTGTGCGGAGAGACTGGGGTCGGTGACTCCTGGGAGAGAATTGAAGGGACAGCCACCAGCGTTCCTGTGCTAAGTCCCTCTCCCACATTGCAGAGGCCATCTTTCTCGGGTTGATCGCTCCTCTCCATGTGGCATCCGCCTGGGGGAATGCAATAGCCGCACCCTCCCGACTCCCTGTCAGTCTGCCCTGCAGCACTCAAGCCCAGAGGAGCAGTCAGCTGCCTGGGCCTGGGATATGGAGGTATGGGCAGACTCAGGGAATGTCAGAGGCTGAGTTGTGTGGCTCTGGGAAGGAGACCATTCCCCCCACCCTTCCTGAGCCTGATTGGTGCCTGCACACCATGGAGCCCCACCCTCCTGACTCCCAGCAGCTTGTGATCTCCAGGAGATCTGGGCAGAATCCAGGACAAACTGAGTTGTGCGGTTGTACGAGAGGGGCCATTTTTCACTTGCACACCAGACCAATAGAGTTACCCCTTTGCACGGCCAAATCTTGGTCAGATTGGGCCTGTTACACTCTGCTGCCCTCCTCCCATGACTCCCTAACACCTTATCAGCCCACAGCAAAGGTCTGAGGGCACTCAGTGGGTGCCAGCTAACCTTGGTGTACCCTGGGACTTTGGCTGAGCAACCTCAGGCCCAGCACTGGCACTGAATTTAAATCTGTATCGTTCTGGGAACACTACTTGTCCCTACCTGGTAACTCACTGAGAACCTACCTCACATACTCACATACCTCTTGAGCTCTTTATGTGCCTGAGCCTAACAGGCAGCCAGCACATGGAGGCATGTGGGAGCAGACCTCAGAGTGCCTTGGGCCTTTTTCTGACCTTCTCCTGGGCTCAGTGCTGGGGGAAGTCAGCCTTGGTGCACAGCTTGGCCCTTCCCACACACACCCAGGCCAGCAGAGGCAGCCACAAACTGGGCATCACTTTGTAGCTCCAAACAGATGTTCCAGGGCTCACAAGCCACATCTGAAATTGACCTGTACCAGAGTTCCTCTGAAGAGGCCCAGAACCAACACACCCAGTTAATACACTCACAGCATCAGGGCAGGATCCAGTCAGCATCACAAGCAACACATCCAAAGGGAGCTCTCAGCAGGCACCAGACCCTGCTGAGGCAAATTCCACTTCATGTGCTCAGCACCTGCATAGCAGCTTGTGGTCAGGGTTGATCCTCACAGTTAACCAGCCTGAGGGTTGACTCCATGCACTAAAGGGCCAACAGCAATCAAGACCCAAAACAATAAGAGGGCTCATATAACTCACACAGGGGACATTCCTGGAGCACCCAGCTCAGGTGATCAAGGAGACTGTGCAACTGGGCCCTTCAGAAAATTTACTACTAAAGGCCAGCCTACTAAGATTGGGAGACATAGCAGATCTACCAAATACACAGAAACAAACAGAGAGGCAGCCAAAATGGGGAGACAAAGAAATATGCCCCAAATGAAAGAACAGAAGAAATCTCAAAAAAAAAAAAAAAGAACTAAATGAAATGGAGGCAAGCAATCCACCAGAAACATTCTCATAGATATAGAAAACAGACTGGTGATTGCTAGAGCAGAGGGAGCTTGGGGGACTAGGTATAAAAGATGAAGGGATTGAAAAGTAGATTGGCCGCTACAAAATATTCATAGGGATGTAAAGTACAGAGTAGGAAATACAGTCAATAGTATTATAATGATTATCTAGTGTGCCAGTCAGGTACTGGAAGTATTGGGGGAACACTTTGTAAAGTATATGATTATCTGATCATTATGTTTTACGCCTGAAACAAATACAAAATAATATTGAAAGTAAACTGTAATTGAAAAAAAAATTAAGAAAAGGGAAAAAAAACATATTTGGAAAAATGAAGCAAGAAAAAGTAATCTACATATAGGTGAAAGAATACCATCCGTGGAAAAAGAGAAAATGATAGGAAAATTAAATGGGAATACATGAATTATGTAAAGAACTCAACAAATAATCAAATTACAAAGTGGATAAAATGATGGATATGCAAACCATGCATTATTAAATTCTTAAACTTAGAAGAAGAATACAATTCATTGAGTTCCTCCAAAATAAGTAAATTAAATAAGATGGTGCCCCATAAAAAAATGGGGGGGAGGGGTGTCTGTTGGGTGGGTCAGGGTCTTCTATGAGGTTACTGTCAGGACGTTACCTGCTGCTGCAGTCATTAGTAAAGGATCTACTTCCATGGTGGCTCACTCCCACGGACAGCAAGTTAATGGCGAGTGCTGCGGGAAACCTTCATGTCTTGGCACACGGACCTCTGCATAGGCCTGCCTGAGTGTCCTCACACTTGGCAGCTATCTTCCCCCAGATTACATGATCCAAGAGAGACCAAGCTGGAGGCCTCAATATCTTCTAGAACCTACCTCAAAAGTCACATACTGTCATTTCCACAATGTCACCGCTGGTATCACAGGTCGTGTCTATTCAGTGTGGAGGAAATCAGACAGGGATGAACACTTGGTGATAGAGCATTGGAGGTCTTCCTACAGGCTGACTACTATGTCTAGTAAATATTTTCTTTGAAAGAGATAGAAAGCCAAAGATCCCAAAAATGTGATAGTTTGTAAACTATCCTAGTGTGCTGAGCAAAGAGCACATTGTAAAGAACAAAAGTAAGCATTTTCATTTCCTGGGCAAAAGAAAATAATTACACATTTTTTTGTAAGAAATCTCATGGCTTTGGGGTGCACCATTTTACATCTCTTTGGAGATTCCAAAGATAAAATTATGCTTCGTGACTCAAGAGTGAGGAGCAGCAGAGTAGCCAAAACAATGGGGCTGTGGCAGAAAGTTGTTACTGAGAAGTTCCTAACCATTCCTCTTGAGAGTCCTTAGGTTTCGTTATTTTCCAAAAAATAATAAGCTACATTCAATGAAAAATTTTCTTGCCCTTCTACATCTGAAAATAACTGTCATCATAAAACAAGGGTAGACTACATTTTTATTTTGTTTTGTTTGCTTTCTGGAATGCTTGATATGATAGCACAGAGTGTCTGGAATTTCCTTACAATCTTCTAAGGAGGTAGAAAGCCATATGTCTAATTGTAAAACAATGCTAGCCTTGTCATTGCTAGGTTAGCAAGCCAAAAATCTGGGAAAGTTCAACAAAGCAGTGGTTTAAAAATATCTATATACAGTAAAACTTTGTTTAGTTGCCAAACACCTGAAGAACGGGTGGATTTTTCCACAAGGTCCATCAGCATCACCAAGTAATATTTTCTAAACCCTCTCCTCCATTGCCAGGGGCAACCTAAGCCTCCTACTCCCTCCAGCTCCTTGGCTGCCACCATCTTAGTTGGGTTAATTTGCATGTCTGATCCTGATTGGCTGGTGGGCATGGCTTGTGGGTGTAGTGGAGGTACAGTCAATTTGCATGTTTCTCTTTTATTAGATTAGACTAAGGGCCCAGTGCACAAAAATTGTGCACTCGGGGGGTCCCTCAGCCTGGCCCATGCCCTCTCACAGTATGGGACCCCTCGGGGGGTGTCCGCCTGCTGGCATGCCTGGCTAGCCTGGGTGAGGGGCTGAGGGCCATTTTCAGGCTGCCCACAGCCCGTTCAGGGTTCGGGTCCCTACTGGGGTGCCTGTCTAGCCTGGGTGAGGGGCTGAGGGCCATTTGCAGGCTTCCCACAGCTCCCATTGACCCAACGTCCCAGCAAGGCTGGCTGGAATCAGGTTTCTCTTCTATAATTTATCTTCTATAATTGAAACTTTGTTACTTTGAGCAGAGACCTAGGCAGGGAACAAAGCCTCCTGTTTGCTTCAGCTCCATGACTTCCATAATTGAAACTATGTTGCCTTGAGCACAGGCCCAGGTAGCCTAGGCAGACAGTTTACTCCTGGTGCAATGGAAGCCTCCTGCTTGTTCCAGCTCCATGGCTGTGGCCTCCATCTTGGCTGGGTTAATTTGCATATAGCCACTCTGATTGACTGGTGGGCATGGCTTGGCCGGTGGGCCTGCCTTAGGTGTCTCAGAGTGATGGTCAATTTGCATATTACTCTTTTATTAGATTAGATGCTGTTTATCTACAAGCTATATATTAGTCATAGTCAACATTTACAGATACAGTGTCAAAAGAATGGTGGATGGGTTACAATTTTCCACTGTTACATCAACTTTTAATAAAACATAAAATTTAGTGATACAGGATTTGAACCAGGAGGCCTCTTCCTTACTCTTTCTATTCTACCTCCCCACTTTCTGGGAAAAGTATACCTTTAGAGGGCAAGTACCTGGTTCTAAAAATATTTTTCTCTCCAAATCTTACATATTCAGAGTCTCATTCTAATTCTTTCCCAAATCTACTCTATTGTGAGCCTGCTCAAACACTACCTTCATATTTTAGACCCTCTGTCTTGTGGGTGTTGCAGTTATCTATAATAATAACAGCATAATATGTTAATTAGAGTCAGCATCCTTCCAGACAACCTTCCAGACAAAGCCGGGGCTGCTAGGGAAGCCCGTGTCCCGGGTGCCAGAGGGAAGCTGGTCCCAGCAGCTGAGGGGAAGGAAGATCTACTCTTGCATGAATTTCGTGCAGCAGACCTCTAGTATTAAATAACAGTGACCAGAAGCAAATCTCATGCAGAAGGGGTGTGTCTGTCCTGGGGACAAAAAAAGGACAACCTTCCCAGGAAAGAAGAGCAGCAGTGTCAGAAGCAACAGCTTTTCAAATGGACTCTGTGAGCTGACATAGATCCTAGAGAATTTCTTCTTTCCCTGAGGAAGAAACAAGCAATCCTTCCCCATCCAAACAAAAGACTCACTGAAGTTTTCTCTCTATTTATATGCATCAACTTCCCTTCTCCTTCTCTTATTTACCCCTCAACATGCTCAGAATTTTTTAAGAACAACAAGGCACAATAAAAAGCAGCTCATTTTATAAAGTAGAGCACTTATTCTATTCCATTTTAAAATAGCTAAAGTTCCTAAAGACATCTTTCCTCTTTTAACTGACATAAAACATTACATTAGTTTCAGGCATACGACATGATGGTTCCACATTTGTATGACGTGGGAAGTCATAACCACAGTAAGTCTAGTTAATACCCATCACCATACATAGATACATTTTTTTCTTGTGATGACAACTTTTAAGATCTCCTGTCGTAGCAACTATCAAATATATACCACAGTATTATCAACTATAATCACCAGTTATTTCTAACCAGAAGTTTGTACCTTTTGACTCCCTTCACCCACTTCACCTACCCCCACTCCCACCTCTGGAAACCACCACTCTGGTCTTTGTATCTATGAGCACTATTTTGTGGGGGTTGTTTTGTTTTGTTTTTTAGGATTCCATATCTAGTATCATACAATATTTGCTAAAGACATCTTTCTACATTTTATGGATTAACAACCTTAAAACCTTACAGTGAAGAGCGATTTTAAATCACGTCTGGATTGCATAAAGGTAAGGGTTCATACAAAAGTATTAGCCCTCACTCCTGTTTCCTAACAAGGGGCTCACTTTCCTACAGCATCCTTCCACCTGTCAGTCCCTAGAATGAAAAATGATGACAATTGTCCCCTCAGGGCAAAGGCAACTTTGCCTGGGCAGCTCTTCGCTTTTCAAATGGGACTAAGTCATCAAAACCTAAAATTTTAAAGGAAAAAAGGAAAGTCTGAACAAATACAGAGTGGGGCTAAAGTAGGTTTATAGTTGTGAGTATGTGAAACAGAGTTTATTCTTGTATTATTATTTGTTAATTATTGTATCATGTGCCACATGAATAACTGTAAACCTACTTTTGCCCCACCCTGTATGGCAATGATCAAAACATGGAGAGTGAGGTCCTTTACTCCCTTTGGAAAAAAATGATTTAAAATGTGCTTACCATTGCAACAATTGCTCTGTCACTGTGCCAGATGTTTTCTGTTTGTCCCTTCAGGTGTGCTTGTCACTCCTGCACCACCACAACCCCTGCTTTGGGACGTGCTCTCAATGGACACTCCATTAAGGGGCTTTCCTGCCCTCTGGCTTCTGGCTGGGTCCTGTCAATTGAGGGGGCAGTAGCAGAAAGAGGGTAGGGTCAGGCACGAATTCTCCTCTCTCTTCCTCCCTCCCTTCCTCTTCTGGGCATTGGTATGATCTACCAAAGATCATGGCTCCTAATAGGTGTCCCTAACCCTCTCCCACCACTGCATCCTCACCGGGTTACAGGAACTTCTCCCTCCACGAATCTTCAGTTCTTCTTGCTCATCCTGTGATGCTTCTCCATCCCTTGTGGAATCTCTGCATCTGCCGGCACTTTTGTAAATTACCCGTTCATGAGACGCTCATCATGATCCCTTTGGAGGATGCCATCTGCTTCCTGCAGTGACCATAACCAGCACTGTGCGTGACTGATGTTTTCAGCTGCCATATCGATGCATCACGCATTTCATTCACCCTTTTCCAACTGAAAAGTAAACTATAAGAGAAAAGGAAGGCCAGCCACTGGGTGCACAACATCACACAACTAAGAAAATAACATAGGCACTACTGCAAAGAAAATGAAAGAAAGGTGCTTTATCGGTACATTATTTATTGAGGCAACAGAAAAGGAATATTAGAAAAGCAAGAATGCTTGTCAAGTCCAGGGTTCATGATAACCACAGATTGCTGTATGCTGTAGCCATGTGAGTAAGTCACAGTGGATGTAAACATGCATATGCAGTGATTCTGCTTTTAACAAAACACAAGAAAATGGCAAGCCTTGGAAATGAGAAACACATGTTTGCAATTATTTTATTAGGCCTGATTTGAAAAGAAAGTTTCCCATAGTCAAATGTATTGTACATTATTTTGTTAATCTCTGAAATAATAGCTTATGAATAAAACTGGTTTGAGTAGTGATTGTTGAATTTTCACAGGAGATTTGCTTCTTCCTCTCCTCCAAACGTGTTTAAATGAGCTTTTCAAAATAACCAGTTGATGTCCTAGAGATAAGGAAGGGTAAGGGGTTCTGAAATTAAAAAGCATAAAAAGCAACTGCTATTCTCTTTGGTAGAAAAACAAACAAGCTCAGAAAACCAGAACTGAATGAATCATAACTGAATTTTTGATTCTTTAAGCATCATCATCAGTATCATCATCATCACTGGCCATGCTTGTCCTTCTTTTATGTTTTTCATTTGTTTGTTTGTTTGTTTATTTGTTTTAAACATAATAAAACGAATACCTATGTATCCTAACCAAGAGCTAGAATATTAGTGAATGGCCTGTCATGAATCTCATGCACCTCTTTCCATCTGCTCAGCATCCCCCAGGTTTTTTACTCTCACCGCTTGCTCTGCCTCAGCCCCGCCCCACAACTGACCAAGTCACTTGGGCTTCTGGTTCCCCAGTAAGGGCTGATCAGGGCCAGGGGTCCCCTCGATGGACCACGCTGCAGCCAGGCCAACCCCCTGCACATCCAGGTTCTCGCTCCCTCTGCCCTTCATGGACTCAGGTGAAAGGTCATACTACACGGCACGGCTCTACCAACTTGAGTAGCCACCAAAAAGGGGAAGTGACACCACATGAAAGCATGAGGACTTTAACGTCCCATGGGCACAGCGGAGATGGGCAGCCCCAGAAGATAAATTCCCTCTTCATCCTCCATCTGTACAGCTTTGCAGAGAAGCCCTACTGAGCAGAACACAACCGTCCACTGTGTCTCCTTGTGGCTCGTCTGGAAGTGGAGGCCAATAAAACTGTGCGTCACTTTGTGTCCTGATCTGCTTAGGTTGCCCCAGCAAAGGATCACAGGTGGGGGCTTAAACAGCAGGAATGAACATCCTCACAGTTCTGGAGACAAGAAGTCTGAGGTCAAGGCGTCTGCTGGGTTAGTTTTTTCTGAGGCTTCTCTCCTTGGCTTGGAGAGGGCCATCTTCTCCCTGTACCTTCACATATGTCCACACACATGTCTGTATCCAAATGTCCCCTTGTAAGGATACCAGTCGTACTGAACTAGGCCCATCCTTAAGACCTCATTACTTCTTTAAAAGACCTCATCTCCAAATCTGATCGCACTCCCAGGTAACGGGTTAGGACTTCACCATGTGAATTTAAGAAGAGTGAGGGTAGGTGGGACACAGTTCATCCTATCACACTTTGTATTGCTTCATGTCTTTTTTCTCCCTCCAGTCACCGGGGTATTTATCTCCCAAGTAAAGCTTGGGTATTTCTTAAATTCACATGGTGAAGTCCTAACCCGTTACCTGGGAGTGCAATCAGATTTGGAGATGAGGTCTTTTAAAGAAGTAATGAGGTCTTAAGGATGGGCCTAGTTCAGTACGACTGGTATCCTTACAAGGGGACATTTGGATACAGACATGTGTGTGGACATATGTGAAGGTACAGGGAGAAGACGGCCCTCTCCAAGCCAGGGTATTTATCTCCCAGTACTTTTATCCTTGACTCCAGCAAGATTGAGCTCATATGACAATCTGTTACATCCATCCATCCACCCGTATGTTCCTTCCTTTCCCGGCCTCTTGCCATCTCACCCGATGGAATCAAGATCTTGAACTTGGTCATTATCATTCCCTTTTTCTCCATTTTTTACTTACAGGGCATGGCACTAATATTTTCTTCCACATTTCCTGTTTTAAAAAGTTATAAAGAGCGTTATACTGTAGGTTGAATTCTGGTACTTTGGTCATGCAACACTATGTTAATAAAATTCAGCTCTTTGCTGTGAACAACCATAATTCATCCCTTTGCACTTGCTGCAGATTATTTCATTGTAAGAATAAACCACAATGGATGCATTATTTTGTTGATGGACATGAGGTTGAGGTGTGCAAACAAAAGCAGATGGGCAAGCTGCACCAATAGGCTACCTAGAGACCATTTGTTAGGGACACTCAGAAAAAAAAGGCAGTAGGGGAAATAGAGGTCCTGGTCATCTCATCTTGGCAGTAGACAAAGGTCTCCCAGAGCCCAAAGTCAGACTCCACGAGAGAGTCCCTAAGCCTTGTGGGGCTTTGATGCTGCAAGATTAAGGAAAAGCCAGGCCCGCCCCTGGCCTGACCAGCAGATGACCAGTTTGCAGCTGCGTGACACTGGCAAGAGCAGCACGATTTGTTTCATTAGCATCCACAGTGAGGGAACGACCAGCTCTCCCCTCCCACAGGTAGCCCCGGAAAAATAAGATCTAAGCCTTGCATTCAATCAGAATTTATTACCCTAAATAAGGGGTCACGGCCGGCCAATTTCCATGGAGCTCTGTGGGAGCCCAGCTCCTTCTCTGGGAGACCGTGCTATAAGGGATCAGTCTCCTACAATTGAGCATTTACCTCTCCAGTAGTATTATTCTCCAGAATACATACCCAGGAGTGAAGCTGCTGCGTCCTATGATATATGAATATTCAAAGCTAATTTCACGTGAGCAATGGTTTGAGGTCCCACTGGCCCTCCTAGCATTTCCTCCTAGTATTCTCCAGTTCCTTCATTCTTGCCAGTCCACTAAGTACGGAAGAAGGTCTCCCTGTGATTTTGGTTGAGTTTCCCATGGTGACTAACGAGTATCTTTCCACGGACATATGGGGCCTTTCATTCCCTTTGGTGAAATGCCTTTGGCTCATTTTTGTACTGATTTGTTCTCTATTCTCAATCTGTAGCCTTTTTAAAAATATATTTACAGTGTCTTTTGATGAGCAGTTCTTAACTTTAATGTAGTTGAATTTGTTAACCTTTTCTTCTACTGTGGGCCCTCTTATTGTCATGTATGAGAAATCCTCCCCTATCCCAAAGTCATAAACAGAAATAAGCTTCAAAATGAGGCATGGACCAAAGAATACAAGAATGGAAATTAAAAATTAGTTGGAATTGAAGGATAATGAAAACACTGCATATCAAGCTGTGTGAAATACAGCAAAAGTAATGTTTTAGGGGAAATTTGTAGTCTAAGTGTTAATATTAAAAAAGAAATGTTGTATATTAATAAGCTAAGTATCCACTTAAAAAACATGGTAGATATAATCAAAAATATTGTGATAACCATGTATGGTGTCAGGTCAGTACTAGAATTGTTGGGGGATCACTTCGTAAATTATATAAACGTCTAACCATTATGATGTACACCAGACACTAAGATAAAATAATATTGAATGTTAACTGCATTTGAAATTTATAAAAAGAAAACAACAAGCTTTTTCATTTGAAAAGTAAAGGCACTTGGCAGAGACCATTAGTCCCACCAAAATCCCTTTCCCAACCTCGCTTGTAATTCAGGGGCCATGATGGTCCTTTCTAGGCCCACTGTGTTCTGCAGTTTCACTTTTCCATGCCCCACACTCCATTCGACCAGATGGATAATGCCAGGGTAAGCCTGATGCTTCAAGTTGGAGAAACCATAAGGAAGGAGTGCCCTGAGTCCCTGGGTCACTAGCTGGAGGACAGCTGTCACAGAGCATTGCCCAGTCAGGAACATGCACACGGTAACTCTTACTGTGATATATCACTGAGATATGGGGGTGGTACAGCATGAGCTTAGTATAAGTCTAAACACACACACACACACACACACACACACACACACACACACACTAAACCCAAAGGAAAGAAAAGGAAGGAGGAAATAAAAGAGCAAAAAATCAGTGAGACAGAAAACAAAGAGGCAGTAGAATTCTCAACAAAGGACAGCTGTTCTTCTGAACTTTCAAAAAGCCATCAGATAATTGTCCAACTCTGTTCTTCGTCTCCTTGGCAAATGCGTTTTCATCTGCTCATGCTGTTCAAAAGAAGAGCCCATGGAGAGGACGTCTGTGGAGCTGTATGGGCTGGACTATTCGTTGTTTATCCTCCGATTGCCAAATAATTACACGGTGTCTCCTCCTGGCACAGGAACCGAAGGTGGGAGAAGGACTCGCATAGAGGGCAAATCTGGGGAACCGGGTGACTGCGGTTTGAGCTGCATCAGGAAAGGACAAAGGTAAAAGGGCAGAGCAAGAGGCTCAGAGTCAGAGCAAACGTGGGAAAAGGCAAGAGACATGGAAGCATGGAATAGAGCCTCAAACCACAGAGGGAAGGCCGGGGGGGTGGGGAGAGGGGGCAGGAAGGGAGGGGAATGTAAAGGATCAACCAAAGGACTTGTATGCCTGCATATAAGCACAACCAAGGGACACCAACAGTAGCAGGGGGTGGGGTGGATGGGGGGAGGGGGGAGGGCCTGTGCTGGGAGGCAGGTTGGGAGAGGTCAAGGGGGGAAAGGAGACATAAGTAATACTTTCGACAATAAAGAATTTTAAAAAGCAAAAGGCAAGAGGAAGAAAGCACACAGAGCAGCAGGGAAGCCTGGGACGGTCAGGACTAGTGCTGCCCATACAAGGAGTCATGACAGCAGCCGAGTATTGTCCTATGTGCGCCACATATTCTCCATTGTCAAGGACAGGGTTCCATGCAGCCAGCTTGCTTCACATTTTAGTTAATTCTGCAAGAGTGCTTTTGATAAAAGTCCCCGGATGCATTCATCAGGAAAAAACAACCATAAAGAGGTCCAGTAAGTGTCCTCATCATTAACTGCCATTTCCAAAGGAGCTTCTCTATTTAATCATCTGATATTTCTCCCTTTTACTTTCTCTTTTTCTGTTTAACTGCATCGTAGTCCAACGTCTCCTGCTACCTGTCATGTTTTTGGAGTGCAGGGTGCCCGGGCGGCAGGATCTCTGCTTGTGTTTATACATCAACAAAGGAGAATCCCACAGACTCAGGTGAGCAGAGGACAACTCAGCAGTGAGCAAAGGCCAACATTCTTTTAAAACCAGGCTCTCGAGTCTCTGATGGTATCCGTTTGTTGTCTCAAAAACACAGCAACAATATTCCCAATGGGTCCATCACTCACCCCCGTGGGATGATGGTGCTTAGCACTATTTCACCCTTTAGTCAATCGCCTCAGTACTCACACACTTGGTTTTCTCAGGTACAAATTGTTCACTTTCAACCAAACATCACACAACTGGAATGGTCCTCCATCGTGTCTAAATGTGCAAAAAAGTCTTCACCCCTCTGCCCCACGGTTACTGTTTCTATGCCTAATTGGAAACTGCCTGTGTAAGTCTTAAATGAGTCCTCTGTAGACTCTGAAAGTGCTTACATTCCCAGCAGTTACTGTAATCCAGTAACCAGAGAAGCTGTTGTTGATGGCCAAGGTTTATTCTTCCTATAAATAGGATTGAGTTCTGACACCTGGTATAATGTTTTTCTTTAGAATGAGAGCCAATGCAATGAAATTCTATATGTAGTAGTCTGGGGGGAAAATCCGTTAATATAAAGTCTTTTTTTTTTTTTTCACAGAAAGATTTAATATATTTTTCTAATTTTTTTCTGACTGTACAGTCATTAATTTTACCATCTAGTTACTTCAATAATATTTGCTCTACCGACCTGTGAGCTATACAGAAACGCTTTATAGAAAGGCACATGACCCCAGCTGGAGGGGCAAACATCTAATTAACAGGATGAATCAATGCCATAGGAAAACAGGAGTCAGTGTCATAGAAAACAACAAGAGATTAATTCTGTCCAGAGTAGGGTCAAGGAGAGCCTCATGGGATGACCATGGGAGTCACCTAGGTGATGGGACACAGCAAGATGAGTCCAAATGCAGTACCATCTCACACTTGTAAGAATGGCTATCATCAACAAATCAACAAATGACAAGTGCTGGTGAGGATGTGGAGAAAAAGGAACCCTTGTACACTGCTGGAATTCAGACTGGTGCAGCCACTGTGGAGAACAGTATGGAGTTTCCTCAAAATACTAAAAAGGGAACTCCCATTTGACCCAGTGATTCCACTTCTAGGACTATATTCCGAGAAACCAGAAACACCAATCAGAAAGGATATATGCACCCCTATGTTCATAGCAGCACAATCCTCCATAGCTAAGATTTGGAAACAGTCTAAGTGCCCATCAGCAGATGAGTGGATTAGAAAACTATGGTACATCTACACAATGGAATACTATGCTGCTGTAAAAAGGAAGGAATTCTTACAATTTGCAGCAACATGGATGGACTGGAGAGCATTATGCTAAGTGAAATAAGCCAGGCAATGAAAGAAAAATACCACATGATCTCACTCATTTATAGACAATAAAGACCATTATAACCTGATGAACAAAAAGATAGATACAGAGGCAGTAAAGCATTGAACAGACTGTCAAACTACAGCAGGAAGGCTGGGGAGTGTTGATGGGGGGAGGTAAGAGATCAACCGAAGGACTTGTGTGCATGCATATAAGCACAACCAATGGACACAAGACATTGGGGGGGTGGGAATGAGGGCATGCCACAGGGAGTAGGGGAGGCTGAGGGAAGGTCAATGGGGGAAAAAAGGAGATATATGTACTACTATGTGCAATGCTTTAAACAATAAAAAAAAAAGAAAGATGAGTCCACCCTCAGGACTTAAGAATACAGAACTAAGTGCCAAGTAAAGGGTGTAAGGAAGAGCATTAGCTGAAATTACCTCTTTTGTGTGTCAGTTAAAACTAACACACAAACCAAATCTTGCCCCCTGGCATTTGTGTTGTATATTGTCTTTATATTGTCTAATTCAGTTAACATCATCGAATTGAATACACTCTAAGCACGCTTCAGTGGACTTCCTTCAATGAGAAGCTGAAAAGGTGGCACTTCCAAGTAAAAAGTCCTCTAAACACATTACAGACTGTTCTTCCACTTAGTTAAATGCCCAAGAGCAAAAGCGGAAGCAAATTAAATCAAGCAAACCTTGGTTGAATTATTTTCTTCTCTAAAAAGTGGGTTCTAGTTTTTTTGTAATTTTTTTTCCTATTTTTTAAAACTCCTCATCTGTTCTGAGTATCTGTCCTTGGCATCGCACGAGCACAAACACTATAAAATGTCACTTCAGTCAACCCACCATAATTGTCTTCCCTTTCTCCTGGAATAAAACACACTATTTCCTAGGAAATATAAACAGATGAGGACAAGCACATGTGGGGGTTATCATCAGATGTTCAGGGAAGTGAAGGTGAGAGGTCCAGGGAGGGAGACAGTGAGTACAAAACGCAACTGGCACCCCAGATACAGGACAGACTGAGTTTTGTCAGAAAGAGGAAGGAATGGGATCTCCTGGCATCTGTGGTCTGCTGGTTGATTTATAGCATACGGACTGCTGATTGGATAGGCTTTATTTTACTGTGGCTGAATGTGCACATGTTTGTATGGTTCCACCTAACAGAGAAGGGAGACAAACACAAGAGCTCCAGCCGGGAAGGGGCTAGGAAAGCCACCTTAGAAAGCATAGTCACAGCCCTAGCCGGTTTGGCTCAGTGAATAGAGCGTCAGCCTGTGGACTGAAAGGTTTCAGGTTCGATTCTGGTCGAGGGCATGTACCTTGGTTGTGGGCACATCCCCAGTAGGGGTGTGCAGGAGGCAGCTGGTCGATGTTTCTCTCTCATCGATGTTTCTGACTTTCTATCCCTCTCCCTTCCTCTCTGTAAAAAATTAATAAGATATATTTTTTTAAAAAAGGAAGTATAGTCACACCTCCACTCTATTCCCGTGGAACAGATAAATACACCTCAACTCTCAGGCAACCAGAAACCGACTCTGTTCATGAAAGTCTGCCCAGAAACAACATTCATGACTGCTGTGTCTGTATCACCTGTTGGTTTGTGTGCCCACAGCCTGGCTGATACACTGCACACGCCCAGATGGTTGAAATTCAGGCACGAGTCAATCAAACAAATGAAAGCCCAGCCTAACAACCATTTTCCAGTTCCTTTTGTCCCTCCTAGAGCTTCTCTCCCTATTTCTCCCGGGACCCATCAAAGTATATTTTGGGGGAGGCATCTCCAAGGACAGTCTAACTCAGCTTCCATCAAGGCAGCACAATCCACTTGTTTTATATTTAGGTAAGAGTTTTTTCATGAGAACTTCAAAAGAAGTACCATCCTACATGATTCCTTTTCTTCTAACCATACTAGACACCTAATGCACAAAATTTGTGCAAGAGTAGGCCTTTGCAGCTGCAGCAGCTGCCTGGACCCCTCCCTCGATACCATGGCTGCAGCCCGTTTCATTCCGAAGGTCGTCCAAAAGGATGGTCTGTCTAATTAGCATATTATACTTTTATTATTAGAGATGAAACAGAATTAAGTTTGCAGGTACCACTTTAAGCTGTGGATGAGAGGCGGAAGTCATTCAGCCACTTAGGAGATGGGGAAAATGATGTCCCTGGTTTTCCTACACCATTTTGCTGAAGAAAGTTGGGGTGATTAAAGAGAGGAAACATACTAATGATCAATCAAGCCAATGTTAAAATAATACTCTATTATTCCGAGGGTGTCCAATCATAAACTTCATATGGTTTCTTGAGTTCTGACTCAGCCACAGTTTCTGAGTAACTCAGATTTGTACACCAAAATCCACCCTTCCCGGCCACAGAATACAAAGCAGGCGTCTGACTGCATCACAGTGGCATTGTCTTACTGGTTAGGGACAAGGGAATAAACAAATTCCCTAATGAGCGGTTCTGAATGCCATATGCACCAGCAGTGTAGAGGCATAAATGCCACATCTGTAATCAGCATCTATTACGTGCTGTGTGCACGTAACAACTACACGAAGGGCCTTACAGACATTAACTCCTTTAATCCTGAGCCTATGAAGTAGATGCTATTATTATCCCCATTTCATAGATAACTGCGGGGCAGAGATAAGTAACTGGCTTCAAGCCCCAGAGCTTGTCAGTGGTAGAGTGAGACAGCTGTATTGTCAGACTTCAAAAGCTGAGCCCGCAACTGCTTCTAACTTCTCCAAGACTAATTCTAAAAATCAAAGACTTCTACGTTGGTCCTCCTTCTGAAATCCATCCACTCTTACCCTGGCATGGCCTCAGCTGTATGTATTAGAGGCCCGGTGCATGAAATTCATGCATAAGGGGGAGGCGGGGAGTCCCTCAGCCCAGTCTGCACCCTCTCACAATCCAACTGCTGGTTTAGGCCCAGTCTGTCCAACTGCTGGTAGGGCCTAAACCAGCGGTTGGACATCCCTCTCTCAATCCAGGACCCCTAGCTCCTAACTGCCCATCTGCTCACTCCTTACCACCTGCCTGCTTGCTCCTTACCGCTTGGCTTGCCACTCCTTAGCGCTGCTGCGGAGGCAGAGGAGGCTTCTGTCACCAACACTGCGCTTGCTAGCCATGAGCCCCGCTTCTGGCTGAGCAGTGCTCCCACTGTGGGAGTGCACTGACCACTAGGGTGAAGCTCCTGCATTGAGCATCTGCCCCCTGGTGGTCAGTGCACATCATAGTGATGGTCATTCTGGTTATTCCACTGTAATGGTCATTGGGCTTTTATATATATAGATATGAAAATAAAGCCCTACCCCCTCAAAGAAAAAGGGTAACTTTTTACTTCGAAGACAATATTACTTAATATTAAACTTCATTAAAGCTCTTCCGTGGTTAAGATAAATCAAAATGTTCAGACCAAGTGATCTGTCAACATGGTGAAGGAATTACATAAAATCCAGTCTTTGTCACCCTGAAAATACAGTCGTCATAAAGGAAGTCCCTGATAATTGTTCTAGTCAATGGAAAAAACAAGAGAAAATGATTTTCCCCTCAATGTTTTCTCTCTTTTAATCCCTGCAGAAACATTTGCTCCAGGACAGGGGAGAGAACATGAGAATCTTCATATCCTGGGCTGCCAGGATTTCAGGGGGGCTGTATCCCTTCTTCTTAAAATCCCTTTGAGGTGTACATCTTCGGCAGCTCAGTAAGGGAGGGTGTGTGCAATACTCAGCTGTGAGCCCAGCAGGAACCCTCAGGCTGCAAGCTGTCTTCCTTAGAGAAGTGACTCGAGAGGTTGGTGCGCCCCAGAAGAGAACGTAGGATGGAAACCCACCTCTGCAGTGGTCGCCTCACACGTTTACGCCCCGAGGTCTGTTGCAAGTTGGCAGCATGCATAAACAGGCTCAGAAGATGAGCTTCCTAAACATGGCCATGAGGTTTTAGAATAGGCCGAGAGATGACCACACAACCAGCATTCAGTTCCCAATAACCCGACACCATGTGCATTTCTATGAAAGGGGAGCAGAGTAGGTGCCCTGAAGGTTCTGCAAGATTGTATGATAGCCTCCTGGCCCAGGGACATTAATTTTGATTATCGACAAAATCTTCTCTCTCCTCTCTCCAAATCACTGAGACACTTCTTACTTTTGTAGCAAGAAGAAATTCTCTTCCACACACACTGTTTGGGACAGACTTCACATCCCTGACACGAGAACTACGTGGCCCCGCGGCAAATCTGAATTCAATATTATTTCTTTTTCCTTTACCTACGTTGAACCTCACGTTTGTCAAAATTTTGTCCAACCAGCACACTTCCAGCAGTAATTCTGACCTAGAATAAACAGACCCCTAATAAATAAACCTAGAATTTTGTAGTAAGTTATTTTTTTGAATCCCATATCCTTCAGGTTATAAAATCTATTTGTAAGTCCCTTTAGGTATCACCAAACACGTGCTATGGTCCTACTAGACTTGATTCACCACGCAGTATGGCGACAGCCATGAGCTGTGTGGCAGATGGAGCAGGGGTACTGCCCCAGCCCTGTGGGTTAGGCCCTCACAACAAAGACCTGTCCCCCATCAGAACCATGTTCAACTGCTCCACCAAATATTGATGTGGCCGGAAATCCAGCTTAGAATTATTTGGAGCTATAATCTGATTTTATCTATAAACACACAGGGAATTCTTAGCCCAGTTTTAGCACTGGATTTTTCAGGAACGTAATCAGAACATTCTGTATGCTGAGGGAAGCCTGAATAGCAGAGAATTGAGCAAGGACCAGCACTAGATTGCTTCAGAGTTGATGCCAGCTCACCTGTTATCAGCGGGGTGCCCTCGGGTAACTCCTGGCATGCAAAAGGGGAAAGCCCATGGCATCCACCTGATAAAGCTGTGAGGACTTACAACCGCCACCAGGAAGCACTCTGTGGGTGTCGCTACTGTAGACTTCTGTTTTGTCTAGAGCTTTAGCAAGAATGGCCCATATCTTAGAAAATCATTGCTGACGTCAATCTGTTCCTGGTACTCTGCCGCCAGTACAGCAGGCCTGTGCTGGTCCCTGGGGATGTTACGTATAGATCCAAGCATGCCCCTCTACCCAGTCTAGTTTCATGATTTCACTGCCCCTTGTAACAAGGGGCATTGTGTTTGAGCATTTACATATTAAAATGATTATTGCATTATAAATGTTTCATACGTTTGTATTTAAGTGAGGACATTAAAATTGATGTGTGTGTACAGAGGCCAGTTATAGTGCCTGCTAATTTCATTTCAGAATATTAAATAGGGTGATGCTTTTATGTGCAAAGAGGTTTTATCGTCTTTGATTTTTATTTGATGATTGTGGTGGTATTATAAATATTTATCATACAAAAAGGCATGTGTTGAATTTGGTTGGGTAGTATTTTGAAAAAAATCACTATTTTAAAGTATTATGTCAAAAAGAGTCATTCTGCATCTTCATATGTTAACACCTGTCCACCATGAACCTGGGTTACTGCAGAGGTTAGCAGGTCCCATTTGTTTCTAAGAAGTTAGTATTAAACCATTGCTTATATATCTCCACAGTAGAGACACATACAAACTTTATTTTAAAGCAGCCACCCATCTCTTAAACACAATTCAGGAGAAAACCCCAAGTGAAAATAAAAATGAATCTGTGGAGGCTGACGAAAGGTAGAGAGAGAGCCCAGAAACTTCCCTGGCCGGCCCTGGGCCTCCAGGGGACAGTCTGAACATCTGCGGCAGCAATCTAAGTTGGGCACGGCCTACAGTTCAGACTGGCTTCTGCAAGTTCATTTCAAGAAGAGTCAAGGCATCGCAAGTGGCATCTCCTCCACAGAAAAGGAGCGCATCTCCGGCGAAGACCCCCAAGCCATTTCACTCAGCCATTTCACTCAGCACCGAGCTGAACTGCAATGCTGAGCGCCCGCCCCTGCACCCAGGGAGTGAGCGGAAATGTTGCCACCCCACTTCCTGGGCACGACGCCAGCTCACACTCAGTGAAATGGGCAAGGCTTTCCCACAGCTCCCTCTTGGTCACCAGGCCGAGCAGACCTCTGCCCCCAGGCTCGGCCTTCAGCGTGCTGAGACGCTGCCTGGGAATCACTCCCAGCCTCTCCTGGCCCTGGTTTGCCAACCTCCTCCCCATCCCCCCCCCGGAAACCCTGAGAGGCTGGCAGGGCCACCCGTGTGAATCTAATCACTCTGATAGGTGAGGGCTGTTCTTCCCTCACCCACCAAGACCATTTTAAAGGGAAGATGTTTACTAACTCCAGGGAATCTCCAAGTCACTGAGTTTCAGGAAATTCGGCAAAATAAACCATTCAGGGATCTGGTGGGGGGTGGATTTCTGGCTGCAGGATACCTGCTCTGCCTACAGATACCTCAGAAAATTCCCCAAATGTCAAGTGACTTCACACACGCTTCCTCAATACCCCCATTTCTAAGCCAGAAATCCCCAAATTCTTGGGAGGGTTCTTTTTTTTTTTTTAACAGGAGCATCCGTGGTCGCAACAGCCACTGGTAAATCGGAAACAACCTCAAACCCTCTTTTTTGTTAGCTTTGTGTATGGCGCAAAACAGAAATACTTCCACTCCATGTGACTAAGAGTAGGAAAAATATACAACTGTATTTAAAACGCTTAAATTAACAAGATAGTACTTTTCCATTCTAACAAAATATCATACATTCAGCTTAAACAAGAGTTAATACCCAGACACGCTTTTCCAAAATACCTGATGCTACTTGAAAATTTGTGACCGTGAGACTCACCAAGGTTTTTCTAACAGGCCGAACGTGGCCAATCGAAGAACGGTCCGTTCTCTTCCGGAAGATAGACACTGAACAGGTCAAACTTCAAACTGACGTCTCTTTCACAAACTTAAGTCCTGCTCTTCATTTTCTTAAGGAGACTTTGGCTATCAGCAAATCTTATAGCTTCTCTTCCCTCAAAGACGGTAATATATAACAGGACACACCTTATCTAACGGTCTGTGTGACTAGCCTGCTCTTGGTGTGTTTCTGTGTTCATCGCCCTGAACTGAGATTGTGACGAACAGGAGATGAAGCAGGTGTGACCCATCTGCACGCACACGTCTGCTCTGCGGCAGACACTTGCGAGTCATGTGATCTCAAAGTCAGAGCTGCTACCCTGACACACGTGGTACGGTGCTTGCACATGCAAAACCAAAACGTCCTCCCCACTGGCCTTCTCAGGCGAAGAAGCTGGACCACAAACCAATACATCTGTGCAACAATGGCCCTCAACTGTCTCCCGCCCCCAAAACCAACAATGTCCCAGTTCCCCCCATTCGCCCCAATCCTGGCAGAGGCTGCAGGCTGGGCGGGAGGGTGTGTCTCTGTGTTCCGACTTGAATGAGGCCAGAAAAGCCAACTCTACCTGTCTCTTCCCTCCGCCTCCACAAGCCGGCTGCGAGGTCCTCTGGATCTGCTCCCACCCACTTGCTTCCACCATCCGACAAGGGTGGCACACAATTTTCAAAAAAAAACCAAACACACACACACACACAAAAGAATCTGCAAAAGGTGTCTACATAATACTGTGCATGAAAGTCAGGACGGTGGCCCACTAGGACGGAAGGCACTTGTGAGCGGAGGGGGCATCCCCGAGGGCAGGGCTCAGTGAGTCAACAGTTTCAGGCGCGTGAGCCAGCTGACCAGCAGGGACGGTTCTGTGGCCGAGGCCTTGGCCCCCGACGATGAGGAGGCGGGTTTCTTTTTGGTCCCTTCCTCCTGGAACGGGATGGTGGCGCTGCTGTGGAGATCTGAGCCGAGGTAGCACCTGCTGCCTCGGATGTAGTCCGCGCCTCGGACCAGCTGCCGCTCCGTGTGGGGCCTGGAGAAGCGGTATGGGGGAGAGGCGCTTTCTTCGATGATCGGCGGGATCCGTTCGTTACTGAAATACCGGCAAAGGGCGTCCTCACCTGTTGTCAGACAGAGACCACAAGTCCATTAAAATGACCGTGCACCGACTAACTGGGCCCAAAGGCCGCTCAACCTTCTGATGCCCTTTGATGGCGGGTACCGCAGCCTGCCCTCCCCCAGGGATGGGCTAGGAGGCCTCGCTGATGGCCGGGCCCACCCCCTGGGGGTGTGGAAAGTAGAAATGGTCGAGGGCCATCATAGTTTGGGCCCCTTTCCCACCTGAGAGGTGACAGGTGGGCAGAGCAGAGACAGAGAGCCCGCCCTCCGTGACCAGGGTAAGGGTTTTTATAACTTCACTTGCTCCTTCCCCATCGTCCTCCCATGATGCTTGCAGCATGCAGCACAAGCTACTAGAACAGGGCTCCCATGCTGGAGCGCCCCCAAGGAGCATTCAGAAAGTGGGGGTGCCTTTGGTTGTATGGGCGACAGGGGCCATATGCGAATCTGACAAGCTCAGGGGAGGCCTGCATGGCGGTCTTGCCAACTCAGAGACCTAACGCAAGCACGAAGGATGGTCTGAAATTAAACTTTAACTAAAAGCAGTTATGATGGGTAGTTACGTCCTAGGCCGGTATCTTCACTGACAGGGTCAACCTTTACCTGAACTGAGCCTTTCTGTCTTTCTGCA
>PVJC01007621.1:40052-51113 GCA_004026665.1 Murina feae | reverse complement strand
AGCATGCTTGTCTGCTAGGGGGTCACCACAGTGACCTCCCAGAGATTCCTTGCTCCCCCATGGCGGTGCAGCAGCCCTTACTGGGTGCTGCCTGCAGTCGGATTACCGGCTCTCTGGTCACCCTGCTTCCCTGTTCTCCCATCACCCAGCAGGCCCTGCTGTGTGCTACCTGCAGCCCCCACTTGTCTGCGCAGTGACCTCCAAACAGGCCCTGCTGGGTGCTGCCTGAGGGTCCCCATTGCTTTCTCTCCTATCGCTTGCTTAGCGCCCTGTGCTGGCTGATGGGACACGCCTCTCTGGGCGCCAGAAGGCGCTTTTAGCACCAGCTGCCCGGTGCTGCCCGGTCTGATCAGACCCAGGAGCCGGGCATGCAGGGCACTAAGTGCCCACCCCAGCCCGGACTTAGCGCCCTGTGGATGGGACACGCCCCTCTGGGAGCCCGATGGCCATTTTTAGTACCGGCGCCTGGGCTGATCAGACCCAGGAGTCGGGCATGCAGGGCGCTAAGTACTTCTCCTGCCGATGGTCTCTTCCCAGGCCTCAGCTGCAGGGGCGGGGGCTGGTCAGCCAGCCTGCTCTTCGAACCTGCGGCTGCCACCATGGCCTGGAACCGACCTCGGGTCACCGAGGCTAAGTTTCTGCCTGTGCTTACCCTCCTCGATTTGTCTATTTCCAGGCTGCAGCATGGGGGCCTGCTTGCTCCTCCCACCCTGCTCCTCAGGCGGGACCAGTTTGGGGTGGGCCTCCACCATCTTGGCTGTGCTAATTTGCATACAGCCACTCTGATTGGCTGTAGGCGTCCCGAAAGAACGGTTAATTTTACTATTCCGCTTTTATTAGTTTAGATTGTATTATTTTCCATATGAATAGCTGTAAACCTACTTTTGCCCCACCCTGTATTTGAGTAAATACGATATAGACCATACAGTAGCTGAATGTACACGTTATATGAATAAATTGTTCACAAAAGAAGAGCAATAACTAGTTAAGAAATCACCTGGAAAACTAATTTAATTTACTCTGATCATCAAACAAATGCAAATCATGAAATGCTCCTATATTATTAAGTATTTTTTAAAATGCTTACATCCACTACCTATTTGGGGATGATGAAATGAGGTAGTATGATTGTAAATTGGGTCAACACTTTTGAAAGGAAATTTGACAATGTGCCTTGAGCATAAAAATTTTAAAAACATATTCATAATTTTATAAATCTTGATTTTTGGTTATTGTTCCATATGTGATAGAATACGTAGTGTGCAGCAATAGCACCTTGCATCCTTCTATGGTCCAGGTGCCCTTTCACATGCTTCTTTTACTCACTTAATGCCATCAACAACTCCACGAGATAGATGTTGCTAGCACCTCCATTGTATAGGTAAGGAAACAGAGACAGAGAGGTTAACTTTCCTACGGTTACACAACCTGTGATGGAGTTGGCATTTTTGGTCACAAGAGTCTGTTATAAGAAACATCGAATGTAATAAAAGAGTAATGTGCAAGTTGACCCTCATTCCGTTACACCTAAGCCATACTCACAAGGCCAAGCTGTGCCCACCAGCCAGTCAGAGCGGCTGTATATAAATAACCCAGCCAAGATGGCAGCTGGCAGTGACGGAGCTAGAGCAAACAGGAGGTTTCCATTGCACCAGCGATGGAGGAAATTGTCTGCCTAGGCTGGCGGGGCCTCTGCTCAAGGCAACAAAGTTTCAATTATAAAAGCCATGGAGCTGAAGCAAACAGGAGGCTTTGTTTCACCAGCGACCTCACCAGCGATCAAGGAAACTGCCTGACTAGGCCAGCTCTGGCCTTCAGCTCAAGGCAACAAAGTTTCAATTATAGAAGATAAATAAATCCCAGAAACCTGCTTCCAGCCAGCCTTGCCTGGGACATTGGGTCAATGGGAGCTGTGGCCAGCCTGCAAACAGCCATCAATCTCTCATCCAGGCTGCCCAGGTACCCAGTACGGACCCAAACCCTGGAGGGACTGTGGGCAGCCTGAAAATGGCCCTCAGCCCCTCACCCAGGCTGGCCAGGCTCCTATGGGGTGAGGGTCACAACTGGGGGGCTTGGCGAGCCTGCAAACAGCCATCAGCCCCTCACCCAGGCTGGCCAGGAGCGTCAGCAGGTGGACATCCCCTGAGGGGTCCCAGACTGCAAGAGGGCACAGGCCGGGCTGAGGGACCACCCGAGTGTACAAATTTTTGTGCACCAGGCCCGTAGTAGAAATAAGTATTGTTAAGCAAGGCAAAAGTGATAGGTAGTTATTGGCAAAGAGTGATATATTTAAAAATATATATATTTTATTGATTTTTTGCAGAGAGGAAGGGAGAGGGATAGAGAGTTAGAAACATCAATGAGAGAGAATCATCGATCAGTTGCCTCCTGCACACCCCCTACTGCGATGTGCCAGCAACCAAGGTACATGCCCTTGCAAGGTACATGCTAGCAAACAAGATACTGGAATCGAACCTGGACCATTTAGTCCGCAGGCTGATGCTCTATCCACCGAGCCAAACCGGTTAGGGCAAGAGTGATATTTTTTTGTAATTGAGGAAATAATTTAAATTTCAAATAGTAGTGTAATTGTCAGTGAAGTTACTGTGTGCAACTATTTAAAAATTATTAGTCTGAAAACTGTGTGGTAGTGTGGAAAGAAAAATGATATATACTGTGACTACCACTGTGTAAAAATATCTTAGTAAAATAGGGCTTGTTATGGAAAACCAGACCATTTTCTTACAGGTTTCTTTGAATGTAGTAATTAAAATATCTCTAGAAGTACTTTGCCATTTATTAATTACCAGGTGTACCAATTAATAATGTGGATTTTTTTCAATAGATGGAGTTAAACATTTGTTGATATATATATGCAATTTGATATGTATGCTGTTTTGTTGTATTGACAGTTAGCTTCAAAACTTCATATGTCAAATTTGCTGAAGGTGTTAACATCATAGGTATTTTTATGCTTAAAAATGTTGAATTTTGTGCTAGAAAAAGAGCACTTGTGGGAAGTTTTAATTCATTACTTTATTTTGAAGAAAAGTGCTGCTGAAAGTTATCGTATACTTTGGGAAGCTTATGGTGAACGTGCTCCATCTCAAGATACTTGTGAACACTGGTTTAAATGCTTTAAAAGTGATGATTTTGATGTGAAAGAAAAAGAACGTCCAGGTCAACTGAAAAAGTTTGAAGACCAACAATTACAAGCATTATTGGATAAAGATGCATGTCAAACTCAAAAACAATTTTCAGAAAGATTGAAGGTTGTTCAGCAAACAATTTCCGATCGTTTACAAGCAATGGGAAAGATTTTAAAGAAAGGAAAATGGGTGCCACATCAATTGAACCAAAGACAAATGGAAAACGGAAAAGTTATCAGTAAAATGTTGCTTCAACGGCATGAAAGAAAGTCTTTTTTGCATTGAATTGTGACTGGCGATGAAAATTGGATTTATTTTGAGAATGCCAAATGCACAAAATCATGGGTTGAACCAGGTCAACCATCAACATCGACTGTAAGATCAAATTGCTTCGGGAAGAAGACAATGCTCTGCATTTGGTGGGATCAGGAAGGTACCTATGGTTTATTATGAGCTTTTAATACTGATGGCTAACAACAAAAAATACTCAATTTAAATGACACTTTGATCGTAAAATGACCAGAATGTGCCAGAAGACATGGCAAAGTAATTTTGCTTCATGATGACGCACCATCACACACTTCAAAACCAGTTAAAGACACGTTAAAAGATCTTGCCTGGGAAATTTAACCCACCCACTGTATTCACCAGACCTTGCTCATTCAGATTACCACTTGTTCTGATGGATGGCACCTGCACTTTGTGAGCAGCACTTGAAAACCTATGAAAAAGTGGAAAATTGGGTCTCTGAATGGCTTGCCTCAAAACAAGAAAAGTTCTGTTGGAACGGTATCCACAAATTACCTGAAAGATGGGGCAAATGTGTAGCTGACGATGGACATTACTTTGAATAAAGTACTTTTGATGTTTCTCTTGAAATCATGTTTTCTTTGATTACAAAATCCGCATTATTAAATGGTACACCTGGTATACTAAGTATTAATCTTTTGATTATAGGTATATAGGCTAGTTGTATATAATAAATTATAGTAACACTAGAGGCCTGGTGCACAAATTCATGCACCAGTGGGGTCCCTTGGCCTGGCCTGTGGGATCGGGCGAAAACTGGCTCTCTGACATTCCCTGAGGGGTCGCGGATTGTGAGAGGGCACAGGCCAGACCAAGGGACCCCACCAGTGCATGATTGGGGCCGGAGAGGGACACAGGAGGTTGGGTAGCTGGGGAGGGACCACAGGAGGGTTCCAGGGTATGTCTGGCCCGTCTACCTCAGTCCCTATTAACCAGACCCTAGCAGTAAGCTAACCTACCAGTGGACTGCCCCCTGGTGGTCAGTGCACATCATAGCAACCGGTTGACCGTGTCCCCTGGTGGTCAGTGTACATCATGGTGAGCAGTTGAATGGCCTTAGCATATTATTAGCATACTAGAGACCCAGTGCACAAAAATTTGTGTACTCGGGGGGAGGGGGGGGGGGTCCCTCAGTCTGGCCTATGCCCTCTTGCAGTCTGGGACCCGTTGGGGGATGTCCACCTGCTGGCTTAGGCCTGCTCCCTGGGCGATCGGGCCTAAGCTGGCAGTCAGACATCACTCTGACAGCCCAGGAGCCCTCGGGGGATGTCCATTTGCTAGCAGGGAGCAGACCTAAGATGGAGTTGGACATCCTTAGCACTGCTGAAGAGGTGGGAGAGGCTCCTGCCACCAATGCTATGCTGGCAGCCATCAGCCTGGCTTGTGGCTGAGCAGAGCTCCCCCTGTGGGAGTGCAGTGACCACCAGGGGGCATCTCCTGCATTGAGCCTCTGCCTCCTGGTGGTCAGTGTTTGTCACAGTGACCAGTCATTCCCAGTGGTTCTGCTGTTAGGGCACATTTGCATATTAACGTTTTATTATATAGGATAGAGGCCTGGTGCATGGGTGGGGGCCTGCTGGTTTGCCCTGAAGGGTGTCTTGCTGGGGTGCCTGGCCAGCCTGGGTGATGGGCTGATGGCTGTTTGCAGGCTGGTCAAACCCCCCAGGGGGAACCCTCACCCCATGGGAGTGTGGCCAGCCTGGGTGAGGGGCTAAGGGCTGTTTTCAGGTAGGCCATGCCCACGGGCTAGAAGCAGGTATCTGGGATTTATGTAACTTCTATCATTGAAACTTTGTTGCCTTGGTCCCTCTCAAAACCGCCGGCTGGAAGCATGTATCTTGGGTTTATTTACCTTCTGTAATTGAAACTTTGTTGCCTTGAGCAGAGCTTAGGGCCCACAGGGCAGGTGGGAGTCTTGGCTTCCTCCATCTCCGGGGCAACGCAAGCTCCCTGGCTGTTGCCATCTTTGTGATGGAGTGAGGGTTAATTTGCATATTACTCTTTTGCCTGGGCGGAAAACCCCAAGCCCCTCTGATCGCCGGCTTCACAGAGCCCAGGCGTCTGCGATCACTGGCTCTGATCCTGCCCTTTGCCATCGCCGGCTCTGCCCTTGCCCCACTGGCAGCCTCTGGCCAAGGCTATTGGCCTGGGCAGAGGATCCCCAGCCCCCTGCTTTGCTGGCTTCACTGGTACCCAGACCCTTGTTAATGCAGGCTCTGCCCCTGCCCTCCGATCACCGGCTCTGCCCCTGCCCAGGCCCTGAGATCATAGGCTTCACCCCTTCCCCATTGCAGCCTCTGGCCAAGGCTGCAGGCCTGGACAGTGGACCCCCAAACCCCTGTTTTGCTAGTTCCACTGGTGCCCAGAACCCTGCAAGCACAGGCTCTGCCCCTGCCTCTCTGATCACTGGCTCTGCAGAGCCCAGGCCTCTGTGGTCTCCAGCCTTGCCCCTGTCCAGGCCTGAGGCCTCTGACCTAGGCCTTATGCCTGAGTAGGGCACCCTCATACCCCTCCGATCACTGGGTCTGCCTTTGCCCATAATACCTGAAGCCTTTGGCGAAGGCCTCTGGCCTGGGCAGGGGACCCCCAGCCCCCTCTGATCACCTGTTCTACCCCTCAGGTCCCCCACCTCCCCTGCCACCTGCCTGGATAACAGGTCTGACCACTTCAGTGGTGGGGCTGAGCTGGACTGGGTGTCGCTACCTTGTGGCTATGAGCACCGTTGTCTTGTGGCCATGGGGGTGGCCATCTTTGTGATGGAGTGACACCTAATTTGCATATTGCTCTTTTATTAGATGGGATTAAAAGTACATGTCAATATTTACTTTAAATATTATCTTTTTACTTGAAACAACACATTTTTCATAAGTACTTAATTCTATACTAAAATCTTCATATTTGTATATATTTGTAATATGTAAATTTGCTTTTCCTTTGCCATTATCAGGAATTTGGACTGGCCTTGCCTATAGTCTTTCTGACAAGCACAAACCCTATTGTAACAACTACTGTTTTTTTCTAAAATAAAATATTATGCAAACTTTTCCTTTAAGAGCATCTGTACAACATACGTCTTTACAGTTTTTAAATTTTAAAATCTGGCTAATTGTTTAAGATTACACATTCCAAATTATTTTTCTATATTTTAATTTATTATAGGCATGCATTGCAAGAAATTGCTATCCTTCTCCATTGAATTATTATAATTTCCCAAAGTCTTGTTGTACTTCAGTGAATGAAGTTATCTGTCATGGAATTCCAGACAGACGGCCCTTGCAAGAAGGTGATATTGTTAACGGTAAGAAATATGTAAGTGTGACTTTGGTCACTATGAGTAAAGAAACAACAAAGTTTGGTGGCTGTCTGATAGTGACTTGTGTTTCTTCAATTGCTTCCTGCCTTTAACTTCCCTTTTTCATATTTAAAAATTTAAATCTTAAATCTGTGAAAACCTTTTTTATGGTGTTAAGATACTTCTAGTATGATGCTTTTGGTACAGCATGTATTTCCTTAATGCAGACTATCATGTGATTGGTAAATAGATGAAAGGTGTCAGTGAAATGTGCGAGTTATGTTGGTTTAAGTGAGAGTTGTCTTTTTTCTTTTAGTCCACTGATGGTTTTGAAGAGCTTAGCTCAGACTTTCTTACAGATAAAGAGAAATTCTTAGTAATATATGAAAACCTTAAGGAAAAAGCTAGAAATCTTACAGAAGTGCCTTCCTTATAAGAAGTTAAGCTCTCTTGAAAGTTGTAAGTGCAGAGGAAGAAGCTGCCAGACATTTTCCTCTGAGATTAAAAAAAAATGTTGAGGAAGACTTCTCTAGATGGTACTTTTAATATTGATGAACTTGGTCTTTTTAGTAATCTAGTCTCTTCAAAGACCTACATATCAAGCGAGGAAACATGAGCCTATATGTTGACAGGTGGAGAGAATGCACTAACTGGAATGCTGGCTGTGAATGATAGTGGAGACATTTTTTATTTGGATTGTTATTGCTTTAATTAGGGTATCTGTTCATAAAGTTGTGAGATGCCTGCCATCCCTGTTTTTTTATACAAACCCTGTCATTTTTTACATGCATAATGTGTGAGGTTTTTTTTTAGGAATATGTGTATCAAGCTATAGCCAACACACCTGTACTGTGGTATTGTGGATTGAAAATTCCTGATTTAAAAATACTCATTGAATGTGCTTTCTAGTATATATTTATTGTATTATAATGGTGTAGTAATAATCTGTATTTTTTTTTTTTTAATCCTCACCCAAGGATATTTTTCTATTGATTTTTTTAGAAAGAATGGGAGAGAGGGAAAGACGGAGAAATACTGATGTGAGAGAAACATATTGATTGGTTGCCTTCTGCACGAACCCCAACCAGGGCCTGGACCAGGGAGGAGCCTGCAACTGAAGTGCATGTCTTTGACCGGAATCGAACCCCAGACTCTTTGGTATGCAGGCCTACATTCTATCCACTGAGCCAAACTGGCTAGAGCAGTAATTTGTATTCTTAAACATGGGGACAAAGAAAAGGATGAATATTCACAAATAAGTGAAAGGCAAATGAGTTTTTGAAAAAAATAAATGAAGAGTAGTGTAAGTTTTTCTGCTTATTGATTCACCAAGAGGAGGAAAAACTGGTTGAATAAATTAAAGCAGTATTTTCTGTTTAATGCCAAATGTAACAAAGTCTTCCATTTAATATCATTAACTCAGATTATTGATCTTGCATGAATGTGTCCTGGATGCATTTTTCTTCTGCCATACATGATCTATTACTACTACAAGAGTAATGAAAGTCCACTGTCTGGCTTGTGCTGCATGACTTTGTCTCTGTTCTCCACAGTGAGTTCAGTTGTATTGTAGATAAGAAGTGTCTGTCGGGCAGCAACTGTACATCTATTGGGGTCTGATAGGAGAAAGCAGAATTATCTTTCTCATTAAGCTGCTTGATGCTGTCATGTTGGAGAAATGTCTTTGATTTTGGAATAAAAACAGATGTGGTCTTAATCCCTGGCCAGTATGGCTCAGTGGTAGAATGTTGGCCTGCATACCCAAGGGTCGAGGGTTCAATTCCAGTCAAGAGCATGTACCTGGATTGCAGGTTTGTTCCCTGGCCCCAGTCAAGGCTGTGCGGGAGGCAACCAATCAATGCGTTTCTCTCACATTGCTGTTTCCCTCCCTCCCTCCCTCCCTCCCTCCCTCCCTCCCTCCCTCCCTCTCTTCCCCTTCCTTTCCTTTCATTCTCTCTCTAAAAAAAAAAAATCAATTGAAAAAATATCCTTGGATGAGGATTAACAAAACCCAAACCAAAACACAAATGTGGTCTTTATATTTGCACATTCTTTTACAGTGGACATCACTCTTTATCGCAATGGTTATCATGGGGACCTGAACGAGACGTTCTTTGTTGGTGACGTGGATGAGGGAGCACTGAAGCTGGTTCAGACCACGTATGAGTGCTTGATGCAAGCCATCGATGCAGGTCAGCCTCAGTGCCGGGCACCCTGGGACCTGCCTGTGCTGATGGGTTTTGAATGACTCATCACTGCATGAGGCATTCCTGTCCCTGCCAGCCTTGCCCCTCTCCTACAAGAGTGAACTGTGGGTTCTCACAGTGATGATTTGAGGATGATTTGGAATCCCTCGATGAGAACGGACTGAATGATTGCCTCTCATTCTTTGACTCTTCTGTGATTTTATTTTTCTATGGCTGACAAATGAAGAATGTATGGATAGTTTTGAGTATAATTTTTCCTATGTTTCATTCTTTAATATTCTCATAAAAAACTAAAACAGGATTCTAGATTATGAGGGAAAAATGAATGATCCTGCTTTATACTTGCCTCTCCTGTTTTTATATCTCTCTTTTCTCAAGAGATATTCACTTTTAATACTTTATTTTTTTCCTCTGTGCGTTAACACACACACACACACACACACACACAAACACACACATGCTCACCCCTATGTGTATGTGGTTAGTTAGGATAAATGGAATCATAATTGTAGTATTCTGTAATTTGGTACTTTTTAACTTACAAGTATCTTAGGAATCTTTCCACATTAGCTCATGTACCTGTATACATAGTCTACTGCATTCTTTTAATGGCTATCTAATCTAATAAAAGAGTAATATGCAAATTGACCCTCATTCCATTACACCTAAGCCATGCCCACCAGCCAAGCCACAGCCACACATACCAGCCAATCAAAGTGGCTGTATGCAAATTAACCCAGCCAAGATGGCGTTCAGCAGCCACAGAGCTAGAGCAAACAGGAGGCTTCCATTGCACCAGCGATGGAAGAAACTGCCTGCCTAGGCTGCGCAAGGCAACAGTGTTTCAATTATAGAAGCCATAGAGCTGAAGCAAACAGGAGGCTTCATTGCCTGCCTAGGCCTATGCTAAAGGCAACAAAGTTTCAATTATAGAAGATAAATAAACCCCAGAAACCTGATTCCAGCCAGCCTTGCTGGGACGTTGGATCAGTGGGAGCTGTGGACAGCCTGCAAACTGCCCTCAGCGCCTCACCCAGGCTGGCCAAACCCCCATGGGGTGAGGGTTCCCACTGGGGGGCTTGGCCAGCCTGCAAATAGCCATCAGCCCCTCACCCAGGCTGACCAGGCAGATCAGCAGATGGATGTCCCCCGAGGGGTCCCAGACTACGAGAGGGCACAGACTGGGCTGAGGGACCTGTGCCCCCCACCCCTGAGTGCACAAATGTTGGTGCACTGGGCCCCTAGTCTTAACTAATAAAAGTGTAATATTGAAATTAACTGTACGGGGCGGGGGTAAGCCACTCCCACCAGCCAGTCAGAGCGGCTGTATGCAAATTAGCCCAGCCAAGATGGCGGCCGCTGATACAGGAGGCTTGACTGTGTGAGCAGCAGCAGCCATCTGTTGCCTTCCTGTGGGCCACACAGGAGGGGTGGGGTGGGGGTGCGGGAGGACTGAGCTGCCCACAGCCCCACACCTCCACAGGCCCGGAAAGCAACCCATGGCAGTGGTGGTGGACACAGGGAGGCTTGCCTGTGTCTGCCACCACCATCTGTTGCCTTCCGGTAGGCCACACGTGAGGGGCGGGGTGGGGGACGGGAGGAACGAGCTGGCTGGAGGCTGGAAAGCCACGGATCTCGGGCAGGCACTCGGAGGAACTAGCACAGGGACAGAAAGCAGTGGCAATGGCGTTTGAGCAGGAACGAGCACAGGGACAGGAAGCAGCGCGATCGGGTTTGAGCAGGAATGGCGATTGGGTTTGAGCAGGAACGAGCACAGGGACAGGAAGCAGCGCGATCGGTTTGAGCAGGAACGGCGATGGGGTTTGAGCAGGAACAGCGATCGGGTTTGAGCAGGAACAGTGATGGGGTTGGAGCAGGAACAGCGATCGGGTTGGAGCAGGAACAGCGATCAGGTTTGAGCAGGAACGAGCACAGGGACAGGAAGCAGTGGCGATGGGTTTGAGCAGGAACAGCGATCGGGTTGGAGCAGGAACAGCGATCAGGTTTGAGCAGGAAGGAGCACAGGGACAGGAAGCAGCACCATTGGTTTGAGCAGGAACAAGCACAGGGACAGGAAGCAGTGGCGATTGGTTTGAGCAGGAAT
>PVJC01007621.1:13247-39952 GCA_004026665.1 Murina feae | reverse complement strand
TGATGGGGTTTGAGCAGGAAGGAGCACAGGGACAGGCAGCATCAGCAATGGAGTTTGAGCAGGAAGGAGCACAGGGACAGGCAGATCAGCAATGGAGTTTGAGCAGGCACCCTCACAGGGACAGGAAGCAGTGGTGATGGGGTTTGAGCAGGCTCCAAACGCCAGGGACAGGCAGCAGGGCCTTGCTCCTGGCCGCCATCCAGTTCTGTGTTGCTAGCAGGCACGCAGGGGCAGGGCGAGGAGTAGGGCCAAGTAGCAGGGCCTTGCTCCACCAACCATGATTGTATTGCCAGCAGGCATGTACAGCCGCCAGGCAGCAAGCATCAGGGCCTACTCCTTAGTCGCCACCCTGATCTGGTGATCTGGGAGTAGGCGAGCGTGGGGGGCAGGCAGCACCCAGCCCCGGCCACAGCTCAAGGGAGAGAACAACACACAGGTGAGGCCAGGAGCCTGGGAAATCAATACAGAGGGGTGCCTTCTCCAAGTCTCCATAGTGTGGCTGGCACTATGCCCCCAGGAGACAGACACAGAGACAAACATACACACATACATGGGGCACCTGCTCCGAGCCTCCTGTTCAGCTAGGGGCAGGTCCCAGGCAGGGACACACACACTCATACACACACACACACATGGAGTGCCTGCTCTGAGGACAGTTCAGCTGGGGACAGGCCCCCAGTGGGCACACACAAATACACGCACATGTGTGGGCACACACACACATACACGACACCTGCTCTGAGTCTCCGCTGCCAGACTGTGGCCATCAGTAGGACATCCATTGAGGGGTCCCGGACTGTGAGAGGGGGCAGGTCGGGCTGAGGGACGCCCCCACCCCCCCAAGTGCACAAATTTTTGTGCACCGGGCCCCTAGTATATTCCATAATATGGAAATTACTACAACTATTCCTTGAAACTACCAGCAACTAAAGTCATCATATCGTAGCCAGGAAAGAGCAAAAGTTGCTTAATCTCAGGAAGGTGCTTTGTATGTGTCGTGTGTGTCCTATTTTCCATTAATTTGGCTGTAGTGCTGAGCCACTGGAGAGCTTGATCACCAGTTGAAATTAGCCTTCTTCATAGGATTTCTCAGCCTACACATTAATGGCATTTTGTATCTGGTAATTCTTTTGTTTGAGGGGCCTGTCTTGTGCATTGTAGGTTGCTAGGTAGCATCTCTAGTTGCTACCCACCAGATGCCATTTGTACCACACTCCTTGTTGTGGCAACCAAAAATATCTACAGATCCTACTGCATGCACCCTTGGGACCAGGATTGCCTCTGCTTTGAGAATTAAGGAGGAATTTCCCCTTTCCCTCTCCTCATTACTGATGAGTAGGGATTTTCTTTATTTGCTACTGTCCAATATGGGTTAAAATTTTGCTTTTCTTCCATTGACGGGTTGATAGGAAGGCTTAATGGGAATGCAAGAATATCATTCTGAAAGGCAGCATGGTTCCTCAAAATCATTAACTTCCCACCCCCAAAAATGCCAAGCTGGAACATCTGGTTAAGAGCAAATAAATGTTAATTAAAATGAGTCATGAGCTTTTTGCCCAGAAATTGGATGAGCTGGATAAGGTATGCTGTACCTGAACCTCATGTTGAAATCAGGCAGAGGAGGAGGCTAGGGCGTCGGAGGACACCCAGGACCGTGGCTGTACCCCCAGGAGCCTGGCAGGGCCAGTGCAAGGCGTCTCAGTGCCAGGAGAGTCTTCCCAGCAAGGAGAATCAGTTCTTTTGTTCTGGTTTTTGTGGAAACAGAAGAGAAAGTCATAAAAATTAAACGAAGTAGGAAGTATAGACAAGTGAGAAGTACCTTTCTGTACCTTACCCCCAGAGGCAACTGTGAATAATTTGAAAATCACTGTTATGGGGATGAAGAAGTCCCAAGGCAGTCGTTCTTTGAGAAGTAGATGAGACTGAAACTCAGGACAAGTCACGTTTGGACATTCTTTTTTCTCCTGGTGCTCTTTCCTCTCTTATCTCTCTCTCACTTTAATGGAATAGCACACTTGACCTTAAGGAAGGAGAGAAGTGTGTTTTCCATTCTCTTGTTTACTGACAAAGCACAATGTGCCTCCCCCGTTTACTCTATGCATCCACATCAAAGGAGGAAGTATAGGTGCTACTGGTTTGAATCACACCCCTTTGCCATTTACTGCCAGAATAGCGTCTCTGTTCCTCAGGTTCCTCATCTGAAAGTTTCAGCATGTAGGCCTATAAAGCATTCAGAAAGGTTCTTGGCACATTGGTAGTAATTGCTTAGTAAATGTTAGCTTTTATTACTGTTTCATAAGTCTTCTCTTTCCCTTTTAGTGAAACCTGGCGTTAGATACAGAGAACTGGGAAACATTATTCAGAAACATGCTCAAGCAAATGGCTTTTCAGTTGTTCGAAGCTACTGTGGGCATGGAATCCATAAGCTTTTTCATACAGCCCCCAACGTACCCCACTATGCCAGTAAGTACCGTCCAAAGGTTTGATATTTGCTGACCATTTATTCAGCAAATATTTATTCAAACATTTAACAGGGCTTACTATTTTGTATTTATTAGAGTAATCTATTAGCTGTTATAAATAGACCCTAGAAATGTATATTTGCTCAAACAAACATTTTTTTCACATAACAGCCCAAAGCACTGTGCATGTGGTGCAGTTCTTCCGTGACCTCTGCTCTGTCATTCTCAGCCCTTAGCTTTCAAGATCACTGAGGGAGTTTCCCTCCTAATCTGCAGATATTGGGGAAGGGGGAAGCAGTGGAGAGTATGCTTGCCAGGTTTTAATGAGCCAGCCTGGACTTGGGATAATCATTTACATTTACTTTTCATTGGCAGAAATTTAGTCACATGGCAACACTAATTTCTAAGAGAGGTTAGGAATGTTACCTAGCTGAATACTCTGGGAGAAGAGTAAACTAATTTTGGTGAGTAGCTAACAGTCTCTGCTACCTGTCTAGCCATCACTATTCTGGTTCCTTCAGTGAAATGGCCTCAGCTTGGTTTGATTTGAGTTCTTAGTGTGTGTCAGATTTTGTAGTATTTGTTGGTGTTAATGAGGGCAGTAGACAAAGTACCTTTCCCCCAGTTGAGTGCTGTCTGATAGAATAACAAAGGAAGGGTAGGACCGTTTTCTCCTAGAAAGCTTTTTTCTTGGAGAATAAGACACACAGGAATAAGTCTTGTTATTTAGTGCTAGAAATGAAAGCTGGTCACAGTAAGTGACGTAAGAAGGAATTTAACAATTGCTATGTAAACACTTTCATGCTCTTCTTGTTGCTTAAGTTTCCTCATCTGTATAATTTTAGGGAATGGTTGGCACCTACCCTAGAACTATTATTAAGGTAAAGTGAGATATTATTACATAGCAAACACTCAATGTTAACCTTTAGAATGGTGATGATGATTATGTACATGATCTCAGTGATTTTCAACCAGTATGTTGCAGCATCCTGAGGTGCCACAAGGATTTTTAAACATGCAGTACCTGACTATTTAGGGCCACTGACCTCTTTTCTCTTAGATTGTCAAATAGCCGTCTGATGTGAATGCCCTGTCTTAAACTATAACTGTATAGGTTATATAATAGAGTTGCATTTTACTGGTTATGTTGCATAATAAAGTTGCATCTGATTGGTTAATTCTTGGTACCAGAAATTCTTACATACAAGTATAGGTACCTGATTTTTTAAAAAAGTCACTTGGAGCAAAAAGAGTAGGTAATTACTATTAATATTTTTTATGTAAATCAATCAAAATTATACTTTTTTATTAGATTGGCAAAAAAATCTGTTCTTTTGGGGTGCTGCAGAATTTTAGGAATAAGTTCATATGATTCATGAGATGAAAAAGATTGAAAATCATACATTATCTCATTTAATCATCACAACTCCTTGCATAATTTCTTAGCCCTATTTTAAAAAGCAGATTTTGTGTTTAGAGAAGTAATTTATTTACTCAGCTTCACATAGACTAGTAAGACAATGCCAGGACTAGAATTTGTACCTGGCTTCTGTCTTGGTTTCTAGAGTCAATCTTCTCCTATACTTTGTGCTGCTTAATAAAGGCTGGAGCAGTGTGGTGCTGGGCCTGTGGGGAAAATAAATAATGGCCAAGGTTTGTTCGGCGGGGAAGATGAAGACCATTCCAGATGGAGGGGAAGCATGACTAGGTGCTTCAAGTTGAGACTGAACAGAGATAGTACAAGCTTGGCTATTATGTGTTAAGAACTTTTAGTAATAGCAGTGCCAGCCTAAAGATATTTGACTTATTTGTAGGGACTTTTAGAAACATTTTTGGGCAGAGGGAATGGCAAGTGAAGTTGCTATTTTGGGAAGACAGATTTGGCAGTGTATTTAGAATGTATTGGAGGTATGAACTGGTGTTACTACTTAGCCCAGTGCACTGACAGTGGTCCAGCTGTGAGGTGGTAAAATCCTAGATGGCAAGTTGTGAAGAGGAAGGGAAATGAGCCAGAATCCACTTAGGAGGAGCTGAAGAAGTTGTTTAGAGTATAGCGTTTGACATAGATCAATGAGCATTTATTAACACACCACATAGTTCTTTTTATTTAAGTTGTGGATTATGCTTGAAATAAAAGCTAGGAGCAGAAAATTAGTAGCCGACACCATTCCTTACTGGTAAGCCCTGTAACCAAGGGGTGTGCATTCTCTTAGAACAGAAGTAACTATTCTAACTACAGAGGGGTGTGTGTGTGCGTGTGTGTAAATAAAAAGTATGTGTGCAGGGAGGGAATGAAAATGTGCCCTTACGGAGGTGACAAACTCAGGTTTAGGTATAGATGATAAAAAGAGAGACTGTTGGAAGGAGATAGAATTTGTGGGAGAAGGAGATGTGTGTCAGTGATGTTGGGGTCAGCAAAATACGGTGCCATTGGTATACAAGAGATGCCACTTAAAGTTTTTTAAAACCACCTAGTTAGAAATAAAAAAATTCTGAGGAAAGAAGCTAGTTCTACTTCATGTCATACATTTGATATGTTTATGAAACGTCACATGTAAATCTGGTTTATATAAATTAGCATCTGTTGTGCTCACTTTAGGGAAGTGTTAGAGGAAACTGCTGAGAGAGTCCTTGTGGGAGCGGAGGCCTTTTGGAATGTAAATGATCTCGGCTTTGGTTTGTAACTCCATATTCCTGACCTACTGAGCTGGAGCCAGGGAGTTGAGTTAACTTCCCTCCACCTCTTCTGTATGAGAGAAGTCCTTATTAGATGAGAGTTTGCTTCATTATTTAAATTGTTAATGGTTGGGAAGTAATGATGATAATACCTACATTTAGAATGTATATTGCAGTAATTCTGTGAGGTACACATTTTTAAAAAAATATTTAGCACGGTGTCTGCAATAGTGTAGTCACTCAGATAATGTGTATTGGTTGAGATACATTGAGAAACTGAAACCATGAGTTGAGATGTGTGGGAGTTGTAACCTTTCTAGAATAATGAATCGGTGGCAGAATTAGGAGTGGAGCTCAGATTTTCTGTATCAGTGCTGTTCGATAGAATAGACGGGGCACACAGTAATTTAAAAATTTCTAATGGTCCTATTCAAAGAGTGAAAAGAAATAGGTGAAATTAATTTAATGGTATATTTTATTTAGTCTATTACATTCAAAATAGTAGCATTTCAACATGTAATGAATGTAAAAGTCAATGAGATACATTGCATGCTTTTTTTGTCTTTGAAATCGGCATATTTTTACACTTACAGCCCATCTCATGTGACCAACCACTTTCCATTGCTCAGTGGCTACGTTCAGCCAGTGCTGCTGTGTTGGACAGCAACTCTAGATTTCTTTATCCTTTTTCTGTCCATAACACCACACTGACACTCTTGATGTTTTCTTCTTGATATTCTCAAGGGAATAGGACCAGTTCTTTATATGTAGTAATTGCATGTCATTTGGAGAAAGTTACTTAGGTTAGAAATAAAAAGTCAAAATTACGTTTACTCCTCAGATTTTGGCAATGCTTAAGGTAGTGGAAACCAGCATGATAGCTATTCACAAGGCAAGATGTGGGTGAGGTTAGACCATACCTAGAAACTATGATACTTAGTAAATTCAGCCTTAGTGGACATGTGTCATTTATTACCAAAGTCAGCACCCCTGAAGACAACCACCAGACCAAAAAAATCCTGAAAGCCATGTTTTGGCCACCTGCTGGTCTAGCAGAGTAAATGCAGGCACTCATTTATTGGGACTGTTATTAGATGGTTTTTAATTTGAAATTTTAAACTGGTTCTCTGTTTTTGTCTGAGAGTGTCTAAAAAGGCCTGCCCCTATTTTTAACTTTTGGCTTCCTGGAGAGGGATAGCAGGACTGGATAGTTCGACTAATAGTTGTGTTTCTCATGATGGTCCTGAAAAATACTCTTGTGTTAGTGAATTTGGAGCAAAAGCTAAAACAGTATTTGGAGGGAGAAATGGAATTTCTGATTTCAAATAAAAAGGAATAGTCTCGTTAGCGTTAAAATAGGGTAGCGTGCAGAGGCTTTTTCCCCTTTGAAGATAAGAGAAAGAAGACAACTGAAAACTCATGCAGTGTTTCTCTGGGCTGTGCCCCGACTCCCACCCCCCATCCACACACGCCTCCACGCTGTTACACCTGGGTGAGTAAGGAATTTTGCTTGATTCCATGATTGTACTTCTAATCCTGCTGTAACACAAATGGCGGCACTTCTCCTTTTGTAAAGGTGATACTACATCTAAAATTCAGCCTTCGGATATCTGTGTATTTTCCTAGAGAACACGTAAGCAGTGTGAAGTGCATGGCGAGAGTATCTGCTCCAGAGTAGGTGTTTATCATTTGTTAGTGATCTACTGTAAGAAAGAATCGGGAGAGGAGAAGGTAATTGAGGATGACTGATCGGGATAGAGTTGTCTCCTCTTTCCAGTGAGCTTTTCAGCAACACTGTTGGTGTTCCGCTATGTTTTTGTTTTTTTTCTTTAATTTCAGAAAATAAAGCAGTCGGCGTGATGAAGGCGGGCCACGTGTTTACCATTGAGCCAATGATTTGTGAAGGTGAGCGAGAAGGAGCTGAACACTCATTGATTGAGTTCTTGTTCGCTCGTGGTTACTGATGTACAGATTAGGAGTCTGCTCTACTTACTTTTTGCTTCATTGCTGCTCCCTGTCCATCCAGCTTGGTTTAGTTTCATGTAGGGAACTAAACGTTGTAAGGGTTGCCCGGCTGGAGTGACTCATTTGGTTGAGCATTGTCCTGTGCCCCAAAAGGTTGCTGGTTCCGCTCCCAGTTTGGACACAAACAGAAGGCAACTGGTATCTCATTCTCCCTCCCTCCCCCCTTCTCCCTCTCCCCCTCCCCCTCCTCCTCTCTCCTCTCTCCTCTCTCAGCATGTCCTTGGGTGTGAATTAGAAAGATAAATGTTTAAACATTATAAGGCTTGGCAAGGAAGCAGTACTTTCTCTTGCTCTCAGTAGATGCTGAAGTACTTGAATCCTGGTCCCCTTTAATAAAGATCCTGTCACAGGATGTATTGTAACTTTTAATTGTTTATTGATTGATTTAAGGGAGGCGAGAGAAAGAGAAAGAGAGAGAGAGACATACAGGCATTGGTTTGTTCCATTTACTTTTTCATTTTCATTCACTGGTTGCTTCTTGTGTGTGCTCTGACAGGGGATCGAACCCACAACCTTGGTGTATCGAGATGACGCTCTAACCAATGGAACCACCTAGTCAGGGCCTACATTGTCATAATTAGAAGCCTCCATCAAGCCTGTGTAGAAATTCTTGCTTGACATGGGGAAGGGATAGTAAGGTGGAGAGGAGGAGGAAAGAAGTAGAGCCACTCACTTTGAGACAGACACAGTTAAATAATTTAATTCTCCACAATTTATGAGGTAGGTGCTGTCCCCATTATACAGAAGAGCAGATTGATCCTCGAAGAGATTATGTAACTTGCATAAAGTCATTTAGCTAGTTACATGGCAGATTCTGTCCAACTCCAATGTCCTTAGCTGTTCTGCCTCTTCAAGGTCTACACTCATGATGTCAGGTGGTGTCACCCAACTATTGTGGAGAAAGCACAGCATAGACATACTTAGTGCTGGCAGTTGTTTGTCTTCACTGTAGGCGTGTGGCAATGATGATGGACACAGTTGGTAACCCGGGTCCGCCTCAAGAGGCCTTCGCCTTTCTTTTCTGCCAGTTCTTTGATGGGAGTAGGGATCAGAGTGAGGCAGTAGTAGGCACGTGTCCTGGGCCCTATATAGAAGGATATGCCTCTCTCTGCTCCTCCTCATCTATTTTATAACTTAATCTTGGGAGAGACATCCTGTCACTCCTACCAGATTCTTTCCCTTAGACCGGGGTCTCTAAATCCAGCCTGTACTCAAGTGGCGGAGGGGGCACTTGGACACCCTTTGAGAGGCTGCAGGCTTTTTCTGTAAAATGGGAAATACCATTTATATTTTGTCACTTCTCCAGGGCTGCTGTAGGAATTGAGAGAGACGATCTTTATTAACACTGGTGATAGTTTAGTCAGATGCCAGAGTTATACCAGGAAAGAGCTAGATTCATGCATTCATTTTTTCCCCTATAGCTTTATGGTGGGTGGTATTAATATATTTTCTAAAGTGAAACCCGAGTGCTTTTATTTTGGAAATACTGTCTTGATTTGGTATTTGGGAAGTGTAAAATATGTCAAGTTATAACACCTATGTAAATTTAAATATCAATGGCTTTAGCTAAAACTTAGTTGAAGTGTAAATAGGAATCTTAATTTAAGAGAAAATTCTAATTGGTTTTCTGTGCTATCTACAGATATAGGGTACACAGATACACTTACCTGGAACTTATTTAGAAAGCTGGGTGATGGAAGTAAGAAATTGTTTCTGGTTGTTTCAGGTGGATGGCAGGATGAGACCTGGCCAGACGGATGGACCGCGGTGACGAGAGATGGGAAGCGGTCTGCTCAGTTTGAGCACACCCTGCTGGTCACGGACACTGGCTGTGAAATCCTGACCCGGCGCCTGGATAGCGAGCGACCTCACTTCATGTCCCAGTTTTAATTTCCCCGAGATGGCACATCTCAGTACCACTTCCTGGCTGTACTAGGCTTTTTATTGAGAGTACAGAATGGAAGAGAATTTTTTATTGTTTGTTTTGTTTTGACTGTAGATAAGGAAGGATTACAGCATCTGACACGTGTCCTCAAGAACTTGTCTTGGGTCTGGAAAAGCCAAGAAGAATAAAGGAAACACTTTCAACTCCTTTCAGTGTTCCCCTCTCTCCCTGCCCCCCCCCCCCCCCCCCCCCCCCCCCCCCCCCCCCCCCCCCCCCCCCCCCCCCCCCCCACTCTCTGCACCCTGTTTCCTCATTTGCCCTTTGAGCACTTTTACCTAAACCTGCTTCTAGTTGCTTTTATCACTGCCACAACTGGGCACCGAGAGCCAGCTGCTTTCCAGATAGATGAATGTAGAACATGAGATCCCTTGAAACTTTAGCAACGTATGTTGCTTCAGATTTTTTTTATTATATAGGAAATATATATGTATACATTTTAAATTCCTTATATGTAATTACTGAACACTATGTGCCCTGGGTTTGTGTTGATTCTGCTCTGACGGGGTTATATGCTGTCATAAAGGGACCCATAGTGTGCAGTGGTTTAATTCCCAGTTGGGAATTACCCTCCTCCCCTCATGCTATTTACCTTTGTAGTTGTGTGTAAGGAAACACTCGGTCAGACTGTCAGTGAATGGATGTGGCAAAATTCACTTTGGGAAAAGGTGAGGTTTTTTAAAAATCTAGTTTATGGCAAAAATAGCCATGCTCCACGTGGTAGTGGCTGTCGCAGAGCATGAGGATTCTGTAATACATTGCTATTTCAGACCTCTCTTTGGTCAGAATGGGAGGGGAAGAGTTCCCTTTCTTCCACTCTCTTTTATTTCTAGAGCACACCTCAGAGATACTCAGAGGAGGGTGGAGGTTGTGCTATGGAAGTGGGTGGGGAAAGCTCTCTAGCAGTGAGAGGTTAGACCTAACATTCAGTAAACCTGGTTGTAAGGAGAAAGGATCCCTTGCAAGACTGGACTGTTTCCTTGCATTCGGGATGCAGCTGAAACATCCCTCACCTTTACGTCGCTGGGAACCTGGTTAGAAATGACCTCAGCTGCCCAATATCTGTGTTCTCCTTAGTTGGTCAGTCCAAGTGGGATTGTACCCAATGAAGGCATAGCAGGTCAAAGGCACTGTCCTTAGAGTGGACTTGCTTATTGGGTTTCAGGTGACTTTCTTGTAGGATAATTCAATACCACTGACACGTTAATACTTACAGGAGAATCTTTCCCAGAGTGCCTCAGACGTTACTGCTTTAAAAGAATTATGATAATGTTTTCATTTTATTATTTTAATGATTTAGTCAGGTGACTGAATCTGGTGTAAACTTTTGGGGGTATGTGTGCGAAGTTTTTTATCAAACTGTAATATTTGTGGATGGAATGCCTTGCAATATGAATGTTAATATAATGTGTAAAGGGAGATTAAAAAGTTTGAGTGATTATCCCGCCATGTAGTCATTAACTTCGCTGCATTTTGTTTGGGATTTCAGAGGGAAATGGCTGATTTCATACTCTAAAATAAACTCACAACTAGTTGAATAAAAATACTTCTTCAAGTTTAATGGCCATATAAAACTTCCAATCCTGTGTTTAGTTCAGCAGAGTCTACCCAGCAACATTTGAGATGCAAATGAGTTTTTGAGAGCTTTTAAGACAGAGAATGCTACATTGTTAGTAGATCACTGTATGCACTGGTGGAGGGATTAAGTGTGTGCTGATTCAATGTCTATCATTACAAAATAAGCTCCAGGAAAAAATCTTGGTGGATGGTTCTTTTGTTAAAAGATAAGACACCATACTGGTGGTGATGCTTTTCTCGGTTTGGGAGATTTTAAAATAATACGGGCTCTATTCTGATTGTATATGTCTAATTATAGGTGTTTATTAGGTTTAGGTAAGAAAACATCTAGTTATATCATTCTGCCAACTTCTCAAAAAAAATGAGCCAGTGTGTTAACTTTTTTTTGGTAATAATGTTTTGTTCATCTTCCAAGGATATTTTTTCATTGATTTTTAGGGAGAGTGGAAGAGGGAGGGAAAAACAGAGAGAAACATTGATGTGAGTGAAACACATCGATTGGTTGCCTCCTGCACGCACCCTGACCAGGGCCCTGGGCCGGGGAGGAGCCTGCAACTGAGGTACGTGCTCTTGACCAGAATTGAACCCGGGATCCTTTGGTCTGCAGGACAACACTCTATCCACTGAGCCAAACCTGCTAGGGCTGTAATAACCTTTAAAATAATCATTTTTTCCCCCTACCCATCCTCCGTGCCCCTTTGGAATTATAATTTAGAAGGAGGAAAATATATTAGCCTTTTAATTTCATTTTATGTCTTTTGCTGATAAAATGGATTAAGGTTCATTAGAACTCATTTACCAACACCTTTATGCCATTTGCCACTCGCATGTCTTAAGTAAATAGGAAGAAGAGGTTTAGAAATGTGTTTTCCATCTTAGCTTGACTCCTCATTCGTTCTGTAATCACTCTGGTATGTCATTGGGTTTGGTCCAAATTAAGAGCAGGATTCTCCACTTTCCTAAAGCCCCCCAGGCACCCTCATGGTATCAGTAGCTATTTCTCTTTTTTTTCTTATTTTTTTATTTTGAAAATTTAAAAAAACTTGAAAGTATAATACCATGAAATAATCACATATTTTTTCTTGTACTCAACAATTGTTATTTTGTCATAATTTGTTTATATAAGCACACTTTTCATTTGAAAGAAGTGGCATTGTACTTCAGCTATTACTAATACAGCATGTATCTTAAAACAGAAGGACATTTTCTATATGACCATAGTACAGTTACCTTACCCAAGGAATTTAACATTGATACAGAATTGTCTACTGCAGTGATTTTCAACCTTTTTAATTTCATAGCACACAAACTAAAATTTGGCACACCAAAAAAATTTTTTTTTGCTGATCTGACAAAAAAAAAGATATTATTTTGATTTATTCACACTAGATGGCTTTTATGTTAGCTGTTATTTTTTTATTTGACAACCTAAAGGAAAAGAAGTCAGTGCCCCTGACTAAATAGGTAGTGCATGTTTTAAAAATTTCTTGTGGCATAGCAGTGTGTCGTGGCACACTAGATGGAAATCGCTGGGCTAATGTATCATACATATTCAAGCTTGAGTCTCAATTTCTCCCAAAATGTTCTTCAAAGTTTTTTGTTTGTTTGTTTGTTTGTTTTAAATCCAGGATCCAGACCCACACCATTCAGTTGTCATGTATCTGTGGTCTTCTTTAGAGCAGTTCTCCCTCCCTCCCTCCCTTTTTTTTTTTTTTTTTAAATTGAAACTTGAAAAAGCAGGCCAGTTAGCTTGTAGGATTCTGTATTTCTCTGTTTCTCATGAGTAGGTTCAAGATAAACATTTTGGCAGAAGATACTGTAATGGCATATGGTGTGTTCCATTCATTGCGTCACGTCATCAGGAGGCACATAATATTGTCATATTTAATGCCAATACAAATTTGTCACTTGCATTCTGTCAGATCTTTTTATTTTAAAAATTAAAAACATCTTTTTAAAAAAGAAATAATTTGGGAGGAGATACTTGGAGACCATTTGGAGAACCTGTTCACTCAATGGTGTTAGTGTTCACTGCAGAATCCATTATTTTATTGAACTGATTTATTGATGGCTGCAAATTGGGACTTTCGAAACCTAGTATTTCAACTGCATTATCAGCTGGCACCCTTTTACAAAGATGCGTTTTTCCTCCCTCTTGCCACTTTATTTTAGTATCTTTGGGTTCATTGATTCTTTTTAAACATTCTACTTAAATTACTGGAATTCCAAACTTGATCAGCAGGAACACCTTTAAGCTTATTCATGGATTATTTTGACTTGTGCCTAAAAGGCATAATATTGTGGCTTTTGCTATAGCAAGATATTCTCGGTTTATCATACACTTTGCCTGCCCCAGACTGGTATCTGGCTATTTCTTCAAGGAAAAGCCCACTTTCTTTTCTTGGGAAATCAAGAACTGGGTGTTACTGGGGGCTATTGTTTCTAGGCTTTTTCAGGGAATGGAGCCAGAAAATGCATTGCTTATATATCATGGATTTCTTCACACACTTTATTTCAAACATAACATCTGTCTCACCTTTCCCTGCTCCCTATCTATATCTTCTCTGTTGATAAGAACTTTGGTTTTGAACATCAGTATTTACTATTTGCTTAATTCTACAAGATGTAAAATTATTTCAGAATGACCACGTGAAGATCACTACCAACAATAAAGTTATTTAGTGTAAAATTTGTGGTTCTTTTTATTCTGTCATTAAGGGCATGCAGGGTATTGGTTTAAAAATTATTTGAAGTAATTTTGATCCTACTGTGTGCTAAATTTCGTAAACTGAGCTACCGTTTTAACAATGAATGCAGTGAATACAGTAGGAGTAGTGAGGATAATTTAGTGGTCTGTGAGTTAGAAATATTGGAACCGTTTGAGATAGTGTGGTAAGATTCTGTCTGCATTTGATGGTGTTTGACTTCTCCCAGGCTCCTTCTCTACGAGAGGAGCAGATTATGCCACTTGTGGAGGTGTGGCTCATTTTCCAATATGGTAGGGGGTAAATCATCTGGACAGTAACATTTTAGGAACAAATTGTTTCACAGCGCAGGCTGCATTATGCTCATATTCTAAAAGGTAATGTGTTTAGCTTCATTTTAAAAATGAACATCCAAGGAAAGTTCAGCTTAGTAGCACATGTCCACACATGGCAATTCTCCGGCCTCAGTGTCTGAACTCTGAGGTGCAAGTAGCCTTTGGTGGCAGTCTCCCCCCTTGCCTCCTCTTTGGGTGTGAAGGATGACAATAAAAAAGAGTGGCTTGCATTTGTTATTTCACAAAAGAGCAAGACCAAGATGGCATTGGCTACCTGTCACCTGCCTCCTTTCATGTTGGAGACGGGGTGAGCAACAACTGTCTGGATGGCATTCTGTGATTACATTAAATGTGCCAACACTGGTATATTTACTAAAATGTGCCAAAAAGTCAGTATGTGGAGCATTCAGGAAGGACTTCCTGGAAAGATTTTCACATCAATATGTGTTTTTTTAAATGTATTTTTTATTGTTGATAGTATTGATATGTTTGTTATAGTTCAAAGTATTTTAATATTTTCCTATGGACATCCGAATTTTACGATTGTAAAGCTTTTAGTGGAGTAATTGCTCCCATCTCCTGGGTGATTAGCCCTTTTACTGTTATTACCCCCACCTTCTCATCCCACTCCCAACAACAAAAACATGCCAATACTTCTCAAAATGTAGAGGCACTTTTGCGCTATAATGTTATGAGTAGGGCACAAGACCAACAGGACACCAGGGCTGTGACTTCCTGGATTCTTTCGCAGGTCACGTGGCTAGGAGGACAAGGGCCATACTTGATCTTTATGTAGGATGCCATCACTACTTAGCAACTGTTTTATTCTATATGCTAGAGGCCCGTTGCATGAAATTCATGCAAGAGGAGGCCTCCCCGTGGCTGCTGGCACCAGTTTCCCTCTGACACCTGGTACCCGGGCTTCCCTCCAGGACCCAGGCCTCCCTCGCAGCCCCGGCTTTGTCTAGAAGGACAACGGGTCTATTTAGCATATTACGTTTTTTTCTTCTAGATAAGCAAATCTGCGTTAGTTTAGTAGCTGCGTCAGAGTTCAACAGAAGATTCAGGCTAGAGTTTTTAAAACCTGATCAGTAAATCTGAGCCCTAGCTGACTTTGAGGAAACAAAGTAGCCGAGGATAAAAATGTTTAGTATGAAAATGTAGATTTGAAAAGAGATCAACATCTTTTAACCCAAATTTCCACTGTTTCACCTTAACATAACTTGATTATTTTTGCTATGTTAGCTCCTGTCTAAACGAGGTAGCTCTGGGGGGAATTAATACTCCTTTTGTGGAAGGAGCATGTGCCTGTTTACCTCATCTCAAGGGATTCTGTCAGTGTCCTGTCTGATAAATAAAGTCAGTGCGTAACAGCCCACCCATCTGCTTTGTTCCTGTAAGAAAGTGAAATTGGCATAGTGGAGGACTTGGGATATTCCTGGTCACTTTATGTTGTTTCCCTAAAGTTGTGATGTCCTTGAAATAGTTCTATGCATTTATTATCTAAATAGCTTTACATATACTTAATAAAACGTTTTCCAAATGTGTTTGCAGTGTACTTTTTCCTAAAAGTATTTGCTGACAGAGAATCTCTGATCTTGCGTGTTGATTGAAACAAAATTGTCTGAGTCCAAAGTTGGTCTTTTTTCTGGGTCAGCAAAATGTTTCCAGGCCCAAAGTTACTTTCGGATTTCGATCATCAGCCTGCTCATCGGTTGGTAGCCAAGCAGAAAATGCTCCGAAGCGTTCTGTGCATGCCAAATGTGTCTCCCCCCGCCCTCCCCAAATCAAAACACTGAGAATTATGTATCATTTGCATCCAAAGTGGATAAATAGAAGTAGCATTATGTGTATGCTTTGGAGACTTTTTTGTTTGGTGTGAGCTTTACACACATTAACCTGCTCCATGTGACAGAATTTCGGACATAATGCAGTTTTTTCCTCATCTCCATTTAAAAAACAACAACCGCCCATCATTCTACACAGTCTATTGTATATGTTGTTAGTTCTCTGTGCGTGTAATAACTTGTTCCAGCCTGGCTGGCGTGGCCCAATGGTTGAGGGTCGACCAATGAACTAGGAGGTCACTATTCGATTCCTGGTTAGGGCACATGCCTGGGTTCTGGGCTCAATCCCCAGTGGGGGGCGTGCAGGAGGCAGCCGTTCAATCATTCTCATCATTGATGTTTCTATTTCTATATCTTCTCCCTTTCTGAAATCAATAAAAATATATATATTTTTAAAAAAGAACTTGTTCCAAGTCAGACACGCATATATATGGACAGTTTTCAGCGAACATCATTAAATGGGTTAAGTAGAAAGCAGGAGAGCCCGACATGCTGAAAATGGAAATGCAGATTTGGAAAATGTTAAGTATGTGAAAATTTTTCAATAACAAAAATGAAGCTGCTTAAAATTCTTAATGTCATATTTTAGGTCCTTACAAATACATTTTACTAGTTTTTATGAAATATACAGTGGAGGTTATAGCCATACATGTTAAAATTATATACCTTTTGTCCAAGATATTTTCAAAAAATTTCCAACATTTCTAAGGTGGCAGAATCCTAATTTTGGACAAGCAGGATAGATTTACTGATAAACATAGTGAATGGTTTTTAGTCCTGTGCTGAATCTATATTTTCCTCCAAAAACTCTGGTTCAGGAATATATATGTATGACATTCTAGATGCCACCCAAGAGGATGTATTAAAAGGATCTTAATAAGGAACCAGGGGTCCTCAAACTTTTTAAATGGGGGGCCAGTTCACTGTCCCTCAGACCGTTGGAGGGCCGGACTATAGTTTAAAGAAAAAGTACGAACAAATTCCTATGCACACTGCACATATCTTATTTTGAAGTGAAAAAAAAACACAAGGTGGCAAAAACACCTGGTGGGCTGGATAAATGTCCTCAGCGGGCCGCATGTGGCCCTTGGGCGTAGTTTGAGGACCCCTGCTACCTATAGTCCCATGATGCAAGAATCCTTATAGAAAACGGGAAATAAAAGCTTTTTAAGAGAATTATTAGCTCTCCATTAGTACCCCACAAGCCCATTTTGTTACTGCAGCTGCCCAGGGCAATAACATGCTTTGTTCCTGGAAGGATGGGCTAAACCAAACCCGATTAAACACACATTTCCTACTGCAGGGGCAGAAGATAGTTTTCCCCTTCATGTTCACCCAGGATAATAAATAGTTCCGGGACACCTGGTCCCTACTGTCTCTCCAGCCCTCTAGCTAAATGAGAGGTAGGTTACACTGCCTAATTCTTCAAATGCACAAAGATTTAAAAGAACCCAGACCATAATTCTACTTTTCCACTAAATTTGCTCAATCAGAAGCACAATCTTTTGGAAGCAATTAAGCCACATCAAAAGTATTAAGAAAGCACATGATTTCAATCTACCAAAGGATGTATCTTTGCATGGCATGTCTGATGTGCCGATACTGAAAGTCTAAAATACTCTACCATGTAGCACAGGATGGTGTAATAGTATTCCTTTGTGTAATTTTCCTTTGTGTAAAGGGCGTGTATAAATACTATTCTATACATAGGAACTCTGGGAATATACATAGACTTAACAGTGGTCACCTGATTTAGGGGAGGGGAGGAGTGTGTAGCTTTTCTTTCTCTACTATTTGAGTTTTCTAACTCATGGATATATTGCTTTCATGTGTTTATTTTTATGACATTGGATTACCTGGATGGTAAGACTATACATCTTTTTTTGCTTCTTTATATTGCTCAGGATTAAAAACTCAAGTGTTCCTTAACAGCACCAGGAAAAGACTGATAATTTGAGTTTCACATACAACAGAGATTAAGCACAAAACAACAGATTAAGCATACAATGAATGAAAAGTGAAAGCTGCAGAATAAGACAGTATCAAGTTAAAAAAATGCACAATACTGAAAACTAGAGGGTTTATGGATATGTCCAGGTATACCTCTAAGGTATAAGCTCAGTGTTAGACCAAGGTAATAAAATCACAATTTTTTTGGTTTCCAAGTTACATATGAGTTATGTTTATATTATACTGTAATCTATTAAGTGCAATAGTGTTATGTCTGAAAAAACATACAGTGTACATAATTAAAAATACTGCTGAAGCCCTAACTGGTTTGGCTTGGTGGATAGAGCATCAGCCTTCAGACTGAAAGGTCCCAGGTTCAAATCCGGTCAAGGGCATGTACCTTGTTTGTGGGCACATCCCCAGGAGGAGGTGTGCAGGAGGCAGCTGATCGATGTTTCTCTCATTGATGTTTCTAGCTCTCTATCCTTCTCTGTAAAAAAAATCAATAAAATTTAAAAACAAAAAAACAAAACAAAAATAACAAAAAAATAGCCACCATCTGAGCCTTCACTGAGTTGTAATCATTTTGCTAGTGGAGGGTCTTGCCTCACTGATGACCACTGACTGATCAGGGTGGTATTGCTGAAGGTTGGGATGGCTGTGGCAATTTCTTAAAATAAGGAATGTGAAGCTTGCCACACTCTTTCACAAATTCTCTGTAGTACTGACGCTGTTTGATGGCATTTTACCTATAAAACTTCTTTCAAAATTGTAGCCAATCCTCCCAAAATCTGCTGCTTCTTTATCAACTAGGTTTAGGTAATATTCTAAATCAATTGTGGACATTTCAACAATCTACTCTTTGCTAGGAGTAGATGCCATCTTGAGACCACTTTCTTTGCTCATCCCTAGGAAGTAAATTATCCATTAGTTTTATCATGTGAGATTGCAAGAACTGTCACATCTAGTTCTCTGGCTATTTCCACCACATCTGCAGTTATTTCCTTCGCTAATGTCTTGAGCCCTCAAAGTCATCCATGAGAATTCGAAGCAACTTCTTCCCAACTCTTATGTCGATATTTTGACCTCATCACATGAGTCATGGATGATCTTAATGGCATCTAAAATGGTGAATCCTTTCTAGGTTTTCAATGTACATTGCCCAGATCCATTAGAGGAACCACTATCTGAAATACTGCGAGAATTACCAAAATGTGACCCAAAGTGAGCAAATGCTTTGAAAATGATGCTGATAGACTTGCTCGACACAGGGTTGCCACACAAATCTGTGTATAAGAAAAACAGAACCCCTGAGAAGCACAATAAAGTGAGGTATAGCAGGTCCTTGAATAACCTGGTTTTATTCAACTTGATTTCATTGTAATGTTGATGAGAAAAAAAATTCCCAGTTGGAGCCACTGTCTGCGTGGAGCTGGTACGTTTTCCCCATGTCTGCATGGGTGTGCATGTGAGACGAATGCAGTGTCCACTGTCCCGTCTGAGTGCACGTGTGTGTGAGTGTGCCCTGCAATGGGAGAGCTGCCTTCCAGGGTGGGGGTTCCTCCTGGAGCCCTGAGCTGCAGAGATGCTCTAGCCACCCGCGACCCTGAACTGGAATCAGTGGGTTGGAGGAACATCATTATCTGACTTGTTTTTATTAATCTTTCTTCAATGTATGTATAGCTCACATTTATTTCAATGTTGAATCTTTAGTTTGGTGATTTTGTGATCAGAAATATGCGGTAGGAACTTAACTGTTGTTTCTATCAGTTAGCCTATGGGAAGGCTGATTTGGTGATGTGTCCTTTTGCTTAAAGTTGCAGTTACCAAGAGCCTATAGACATTAAGCAAGGACTTACTGTATGCCTGGGCAGTAAAATGCATAACAACAGGCATGGAAGTAATAGGCATCCATTTCTGGACACTGCTCCCTCTGGAAGGGCAATGTGTCTGGCCAGTGGTAACATGTGAAGATCTGATCAAAGCAAGCCCTCAGAACCTGGACATTCAGTACATAAGTAACCGTAATTTTTATAATCTTGAAATAGTTTATAGAGCTAAGAACGCACACACACACCTATGTTAAGTACAGAAGGTAGTTTCAATGATGAATTTTAGTGCTGTGGGCTAGATAGCATCCAAGGAACTGGGGTATGTAAGTTTGAACAAAGCACAATACCTGCCTGTCCTCAAGAAGATAACCTCACAGAGGCCTTCTTGGGTTCTGATTAACTTGGTCACTGATGGCTAAGGAAATCTGTTCTTCAGTAAATGCGCCTGAGACTCTTAAAAGTTAAGCCAAAGTTACTGAGCCAGCAGCAGACCAGGTTCTTAAACTCATTATTGGTCTGCTTCCATGTTTCCTTTAAAGAATAAAGATAGTGGGGGAAACACCGTGAGCATAAATTTAGCATAAAACAGAGATAAACATTTATGCAGAAATTAACTTTTATTTTGTTAAAAAATTCCTTAATGAGTTAGCAATTATTCACAAGGAGAGTCCAGAAAATAGATTTATGACTGTATTAGCCTTCCCCTTGATTAGAGATATTAATTATACAGAAAACATTATTTCCTAGAGTAGGTTACCGAATATCTAAGAGTTGTGAACTTGTAAGAGCTTCTCCCAGCCTGTCTGGCTGCTCCAATCAGCTCACAAGATTCAGTTATAAGGATGGACATATTTTCTTTTTTTTTAAATTTAAAACTTCACAACAGTCCGGATGCTGTAAGAGAAAGAAACAATACATGTAGGTTTTGAATGGTATCTTTTCTTTTAGGAACATTAAATTGATATATTTATCCTTTTTCTTCCATAAATTTATTCCATAATATACTACTAAAGGGACAGCTTACCTCTTCCCTGCATGCAGCAGTTCAAAGGCCTTGTTAATTTCATCAAAAGACAGACTGTGGGTCACAAATTCATCAACTTTTATCTTTTTGGACATATATTCAGACACCAATTTTGGGACACTTTCTACACTCTTCCATCCTAAAAGAAATCATACATTTATTCATTTTTTCCCCAGCAAGTTTCTACAGTATGTCTATTACCTTGTGGGTTAAACAAAGACATTTAAGAGAATAAATGTTTCATTACAGAGGAATGAAAAATGTCAAAATCAGCATAGAGATGAGAAAGAATTTAATGAATATCTTTAGTTAAAAAAGTAAATGACTTTTTAGTATGTTCCTCTTTCTATATTGATTTACTAAAATGTCATTAAGTTTCAATTGAGACTTTCCAACTATCCAGAATAGAACTCTGTAAGTCTTAGAACAAGCTTATCTTGTAGGTCCACAATAGCAGACATTTCCATTATACTGAAATGTAAGGAAGAAAAATATTGATGTGCTACGAGACTCTTTCTTTGGTGTTAAATCAACAATGAATAGGGATAGTAATTCAGAATAGAAAACTGTGAAACTGAAAGCAAAGTAGAAATCAGATGCTTTAATTTTTCACTTGTTATTGAAAGAAGCAATAAATCAACAAAGCAGCCTTCCTACTTTTTAAAGCCAGGATGCTTTGGGCCATATTTCAAATCTCTTTTGAGCTTTTTTCAAATCTCCCTCATTATATCCTCTACTAATTACTTTCTCCTACAAACTGAGAGCTTTTTCTTTCTCTTTCAAACTCCTATTAAAACTGAGACATCTGCAATTCTAGACCAAAAGATCTATTTACATCTGCGGGTCATATTTTAGGACAGTGGTCACTAACTGGTGGTCCGCGAGGTCCGAAAGGTTGGCGACCGCTGTTTTAGGAACACCATGAGGCCCCAAATGCTCCTGCTTATTTCCCAAAGAGCACTGAGCTAGCACGAGGCTACAGTCAGAGGTTCCTACCACCCGTCCTGGCTGTCACCCAGACTTAGAAGGCCTTTCAAATTTAGCTGTGATCCTGAGAGGATGCCTCTGAGTTGCATGTGTGGCTTTAAAGGTCTGTTAGAAGATCTCAAGTTCAGCATATTTCCAGGAGAGGAGGGTATAGTCAGCGTGACATTTCTACAGCAAATTCTGTAGTGTAAAGAAGGAAAACTGTGGCCAAATTCTTCATTTCAGCATATTTCCTGAATCTTTTCTTCTGACTTTCAAAAAAGCAGGCATAACATAAGGTGGGGGATGTTAACAGATACACACAGATCATGCAAAGTTCATGCTATATGATCTTATTCCTAAGAGGATAGTGAGAATATAGATATTTTAAAACCTATTAAAACTTAGGCAACCCTAACCAGTTAACTGCCATGCGTCCAAAATGGAAACCACCCTTGCATTTAGAGACGCGTATGGCATACAATGGGTCAACAACCATGCGCTTTTTAGGATACCAGGGAAAAATCAGTCTGGCAGCTTTTTAATTTTGTTATAAGGTTTTGACTAATTTGACATTTTCAGTTTAAGATTTAACATTAGTTACGCTGAAATCAGTACTCTTCAGACAGAGGTTATGATTGACCACTGCACCCTCCAGAAAAATGAGTAAAAAATGCCTATAACCTATTTAACTCCACAACATGACACAGTATGGATGGCTGTTGTTTGCCTAGCCTGCAACCAAGTTCTCAAGGCCACCCTACCCCCGGCCATGGCCTCATTAACAGAGTATTAATATTCTTCTTTTACTGAGTAAAATGTGGCTTTGAGCTTCATGAGAAAACACTGATTGTGAAAGTCTTCCATTAAAATAATTTTGTATACAACAACTCAGTATGAGAAAAAGCCCATGAAAATTGTTGTTAAACCAAGAAAACTGGCCTGGAATGAAAACTCTGCAAATAAGAATGAGAGAGAAAACGTGCCATCTCATCCAACAATCACCTCCGAAGGCGGTGCCTTTCCATGTGCGTCCGGTGACGAGCTGGAAGGGCCGAGTGGCGATCTCTTCACCGGCAGCAGCGACTCCAACCACCACGCTGACGCCCCAGCCTTTGTGGCAGGCCTCCAGCGCGGCTCTCTGCGGGCAGAGAGGAACCACATCACAGAAGTCAGTGCATCTCACCGAGAATATCTGCTTCCGCAGAAACTCTGGGGGAGGGGGCCACGAGAGAGTGGCTTCACAAAGCTTTCTAAAAAAATAGCAGGAAAATGATCAAGTGGAATGCTTAGTCACTAGTGCATTTAATTTTATTGAACAATTTTACTTTCTTTAAGAAATGTATTAACTTGGCTATATAGTGACACAAATGGAAAGGATTTAAAGTTTTACTTGCTGTTCATTTTTAAAAGTAAATACCAGCTCAAAATTCTGAAGACTTTAATAAAAGAAGTAGGCAGAGAAGTAATATTGACACTTTGGCTGAATGTCTACTTTGTATCAAGTAGGGGCTTTACTGTCTATTTTACACATGAGGAAACAGGCTTAGAGAAGTCTTGTTCAGGGGCACTGACTTAGCATGTGGATGTTTACCTACCTTCAGAGCGCATGCTCTCCACAGCTGCATCACTCTGCCTCTATTTAAGCAGACACGCTCTGAGACTCAGCATACATGGGAGGCAAAGAAACATTTTCTTCATCCTTCCCTGAGTCACTCACGTCATTTCCCATTCGTAGTTCAAATCATTATTTTCCTAATTCTTATCAAGAGACTTCTCCTTTACAGAAATAAAACTTTAAATCTTAAGAAAATTGCATTAAAAAAGCAGTTACAACCCAGCAGGGTGTCGCTCAGTGGGTGAGCATTGACCTATGAACCAGGAAGTCATGGTTTGATTCCCCGGTGGGGCACATGCCCAGTTGAGGGTGTGCAGTAGGCAGCTGATCAATGATTCTCTCTCATCATTGATGTTTCTTTCTTTCCCTTTCCCTTCCTCTCTGAAATAAAAATGTATTTTAAAAAAGAGCAGTTACGCAGAGAGAGAGAGAGAGAGAGAGAGAGAGAGAGAGAGAGACAGAGAGAGAGAGAGAGAGACAGAGAGAGACAGAGACAGAGAGAGAGAGAGAAAGGAATGACGCCAACCAAGCATACTTACCATGACTTTCACATTACCAATACACTCAAAGGAGTAGTCGACTCCCCCATCGGTCATCTGCACAAGCACTTCCTGGATGGGTTTATTGAAATCCTGGGGGCTGATACATTCACAGGCTCCAAACTCCTTGGCCCTTTCAAATTTATCTTTATTGATGTCCACACCAATGATCCGGGACGCACCAGCTACCTTACAGCCCATGATAACCGCCAGTCCAACTCCTCCTAGGCCAAAGACGGCACAAGTAGAGCCAGGCTCCACCTAATAGTAAGACAGTCTATGAGGTACTGCTTTCACAGGAGTCAAGAAAATCTCTAGGTTTCTTACGTACCGAACCAATTTAATTATTTCAGCAAAGCTTGGTTGTTTCACATTAGAAGGTGGGAGCTACAAGCCAAGCCGACACTTACCTTGGCAGTGTTCACAGCAGCACCGTAGCCAGTGGAAATGCCACAACCCAGGAGGCAGACTTTATCCAAAGGTGCCAAAGGATCAACTTTAGCAACAGAGATGTCAGCCACCACTGTGTATTCAGAGAACGTGCTGGTTCCCATGTAATGTAGAATTTTCTTTCCTTTGCAAGTAAACCTGCTAGTGCCATCTGGCATTAATCCTTTCCCTTGGGTGACTCTAAAGAAAACAGGAAAGGAGAAAGGCAGGGTAGAATAGGTTCCCTAAAACCCGTAAGGAAAAGAATTACTTTAAAAACTAACTAACTAATAGTTAGAAAAGTGTACTAAGACCAAAAGCCCAATTCCTAATGTATGTATTAATCAGTTATCTCTTTCAACAATAGGGAAACTTGTAAGAGATTTATAACCCCACATCTTTTCCAATGTTCAATATTCTTTTGGATCTTACTGTCAGAATATTGAAATAATTTTTAACAGGTACAACTTATGGATCAGATAAAATTATTTTAAAATTCCATCATAACACTCTGTGAGCAAATGTAACTTCATAAAGCATAAGGCTACACCCAGCATCCACACAAGCAGAGACCACACGCAATGATCCACTCGGCCGACCTGGCTAGTTCAAATCTTTCAGTAGGCCTTTACAGAAGTGTAACACTCCTCAAGGATTCAAGGTATTTTTTCTCTTCACTTAGTTTTTTGCCTGTGTAGTTGGTTACAGTAACGGGGCTGGGGGTGGGAGAGCAAACTCACAAAGGCAACCAATATGATATATGTTAGCAAAAAATTATTTTTGATATTCTAAACATATGTGTCTTGTTTAGGAGGATGAGCCCTAAAGTTAGACACACTTGGGCTCAAATCCTGTGTGAAACTGGACTTTGCATTTCCTCCCTAGAAAATACAGAGAACAATTCTTTCTTATAGATTGCTAAAAATAATTTTAAAAAAATCAAATGAGATGTTAAACATTAGCATTGTGCCTGGCACCGAGTACTTAATAAATATTTTTTATTGTTAATAAAAACGAACACTATAATTTTAAAGCAGAGTAGTAAGAAGCTAGCGAAGCAGAATATGGGAAACTGAGACAAAAATAATTAAACAAGGCAAAACAATTTGAGCAATTTACAGCCAGCTAATGCATCACAAGGTTTTACTTCCCTAACCAAGGGCACTCAGGAGCAGATGGTTTACACACTCCAGACCATCTTGGGGAAGCCTGGCCTCATCCCAGTCCCTCTTTGGTGAAGTTGCTTTAAAATGAAACCAACCAGAAAATAATCCCTGACCCCTCCATGTGCACATTTTGATGACTCAACATATGAAGGACACACCTGGAAAGCTAATGAATATCCTGTTAAGACACTCCTCTGAGACCTCCACTTGGATTTCCCCTGACTAAGGACAAAACGCCTCATAACAAAAGAGCAACAGTGCACTCTCACTATAGCATGCCTGTGCCTTGCATCTCTGCTCTTTTTCTAAACACTAAGGGACCCACAAGAGTTGCAACCAGGGGAGCAGTGGGCAGCGGCATCTCATCTGGGCTTACCCCCTGAACCTGTATCCAAGGCTCCCTTTCTCTGACTTTCCAGTGAGCTAACAGCAGCCCCTCCCTGGCTCACTTCTTTGACTGGCTTCTATTTCTCAGTGAGCCAAAGCAGCTCTGCCTAATCTCTCTCCTGTTGCTGCTTCTCCCTTTAACTCTTCGTTGGTTTCACTGTCACCAGTTTTAATTAATGTATTCTCAAAATCACCTGGACTCCTGTCATGAAATCTTTCCTGCATGAAGTCAAGAACTCACATGCTACCCCAGCTGGCTCAAGGCAGACCCACAGACCCGCTTTGGGCCCAGACCTCACCAGGTAACAATTTGGTGTATACTCTTAGACAAATCCTTTGGAATATATATGAATAAACAAATACACAGATGAAGAGAAATGGACTGCCTCTGGATTCAAGAGTAAATACAAGTTCTTTGAGAGAAAAACAGAAATATGACCAGAAACAAAGAGCAAATAGGTGACAAAGCTCCACTATAAATGCCATATCTTCACGACAGCTACTTGCTTGCTGAGCCCTCCTTAATATGTAATCACTTCTTCCCAGAGAAGTGCACACACAGGTGATGTAGGATGCATGCAAGCTCTGGAAGGACTTGTCCCTCTACATGGTACCAGACAGCCATAGAAAGCCCACTACCATCATTACATTTGAGGTGTCACAACGTTTTCCAAGCTGCTTGAAATTCCCTTTGAAAACAACAATTCCTTTTTGTTCTAGCTTTGCCCAAAGTAATTGGATCTGTGTTATAAAACAAATGGAATCATGTTTTCCAAAAATATGAACTCATTTTGTCAATGGCATTAGAAAACAAATGCAAGGACAAAGGGATCTCCCGTACACTGCTGGTGGGAGTGTACCCTATGACTTAGCATTCCAGCCTTAGGAAATACCTGTGGGGTAAACGGGAACAAGGGTCCCTCTCCATGGTCTAACGCCCCCACCTCCCAACACACACACACACACACCCTGTGGGAAGACAATGAAGTCCATGAGTAAGCTGATAGTGAGACCTTGGGATCCTGGCCAGCTCCTCAGTCAAGAAGTGTTTTGATCTCTCACAGGCCCATCCCCCTCCTTGTGCATGCCCTATTTTTCTCTGTTTTCCATACCCTATAAAACCTTGTGTTGGGAAAGTCTGGGTGGTGATGAGATAATAGCACTGGCCAGTGGCCCGGCCCCCCCCCCCCCCCCCCCCCCCCCCCCCCCCCCCCCCCCCCCCCC
>PVJC01007621.1:0-13147 GCA_004026665.1 Murina feae | reverse complement strand
TAACACCAAAGAGAAGGTAGTGATACTTGGAATGGAATATGACTGAGCAAATTGGATACATCTCCCAGAAATTGTGAATGAAAGAAACCAGAGGAAAGAGCACATAATGCATAACTCTAATTATATGAAGTGCTACAGTGAAAGAAATCAGAATAGAGGTTACTGTTGAAGGAGGCAGGTGTTGACTTAGAAGGGACATGGAGGACTCTGTGGGGTGCTAGAAGGGTTCTCTTTCTTGATCTGGGTGATGGTTATAGCCATTAGGTATGTACATACACAAAAACAGATTGAGCTGTACACTTAAGATCTGCATACTTTAAGCACTTTATTATGTTTGTTCTACCTCAATAAAAAGAAAACAAAAAGGATACAAATACAAGATCGTAAACTGCCTCAAAGAAGTAGTTCTTTAAGGCCTGTTACCTTTGTACAATAAAGTAACTACCTTTCCCGTGTTAAGGGGTCATGTTATCTCTTGTAGTCTTCCAGTAACCTTATGAAGTTTTTTTTTTTTTTTTTTTTTTTTTTTTTTTTTTTTAAAGATACATTTTCAGAGAGGAAGGGAGAGGGAGAGAGAGACAGAAACATCAATGATGAGAAAGAATCACTGATCAGCTGCCTCCTGCATGCCCCACACTGGGCTCAAACCCACAACCCGGGCATATGCCCTGATCAGGAATCAAACTGTGACCTTTTGGTTAATAGGTTGATGCTCAACTACTGAGCCATGTGGGGTGGGGTGGGGGTGGGGTGAGGTGGGGGGGCATGTGCTGAAATAAGTTTTATTACTTTGATTTCGATTTCATGGATCATAAAATGGCATAAAAATGATTTCATTTAATTTCATAAGCATGTCCCTCCTTATTACATATGTTGGCAAACTTAGCCTAGTGTTATGGAAAGAGACTGAGTTCAGAAAATTCAGTTTTCTCTCTTAATAGCTGATGATACTTGGAAAACCACTTAATTTCTGAATCTTAACTTTGTCGTCTGTGAAAACTGGGATACTAACAATGATGGTGAGGCTGCCATAAAGATGGACTGAAATAATTCATGTAGAATGGTCTGTATAAATTGCTACACACTTATCATTTTTAAAACAAATCTTGTTTTAAAAGTAAAATAAAAAGATACTAACCTTATTTTCTGGCAAAGGTTTGTTTTAGGATTTAGACAAAATTTGCATTCTCCACATTGAGGGATGTAAAGCGGGATGACAGTATCACCTGGAAAATAAATGCAAAGACAATATACTGGATGCGTAGCATCTATTTCTAATCAATGTTATCAGCCCCTGCAAATTCCTATTCCTGTCAGCTCATTCGGCTTTGAAAGTTAACCTCTTCAAGCTTAGAACGTCACCTACATAACATCATTCAGACAATGCCTGACTCTACAAAAAATACAAGTTCCAGAATTTTGACTAAAGGAAACTTTTAAAAACAATAACTGGAGAAGGAGTCATGTGCCTCAAACTACTGACTCACTGATGTGTTTCTGAAAATTCTTGCTTAGAAACTGACTTTGGAAATATTTTTAACAGTTTTCGGATGAACAGCAGTCTGCAAAATCAGAGGGAAAAAATCCCATCAAATATGGGGTGGGCCAACGTAGTTTTACAGTTGTGACTATGAGAAACACAGAGTTTATTCCTGTATTATTATTTACTAGTTATTGTATTATTTTCCATACAAACAACTGCAATCTACTTTTTCCCACCCTGTATTTATGCTTCTTGGGTGAGGAATAAAATCAATTTTCACAACTTTCTTAGGTGATAATTTGTCCATAAATAATGTGATTTCCCTCTGGAGGTATAAAATAAGTGATTCAAATACCCTCTTACCTGCTTTTAGCTTAGTGACTCCTACGCCAACACTTTCCACAATTCCAGCACCTTCGTGCCCCAAGATCACTGGAAAACTCCCTTCAGGATCAGCCCCACTCAGGGTATAGGCATCAGTGTGGCACACCGCAGTGGCAATAATCTATCAGGGCAGTCAAATACAGAGCATTTCAGTGTGTGTGCATGCGACTCAGAGTGAGGCATCGGTCAAAAGAAAGGCTCTTTCATTTTAATATATTCCATTGATTCCAAGATCCTTTATTTCATACTTTAACCTCTCTAAAATCAGTATATGCTTACAAACAGATGACATCTTAACAACCAGAACTGGCAGCCTTTTTCTTAGCAGTACATTAAAGGGCCAGAGTATTTATAGTCAATGAAAGATAGCACATCTATTCTCCTTTTCAGCGCATATTAGCGAGACAAAGCAAGTAAGGTGAAGAGGAGAGCACCTGTGGGCAAAGCCATTGCACTGCTGGGCTCCTCATGACTGCTGGGAAATTGCATTTCTAAAAAGGTATGGATTATTTCTGAAATATGCCAGCCTGCTTGGTCTGCACTAAAACTCAGAGCTCTTAGTGGAACCAACTCCCTTTTAGCACACACAGAAATTCTGCTTGAATAAGCCCTTTATCCCAATCTCTTTTAAGTATATTATCTTTCCAAACCACCAAAAGAGCACAAAGAAAAAGTCTTAGAGTGTATTTATACTTCTCTGCTTCTCATTTACGTACCCACTTATTTGTCCCAGGAAAGACAGCTGAACTCAGTGTGCCCCAAACAATACAGTCAGGACAAACATTTTCTTTTTCATTGGCAAACATCACAATCAGGTTAGTTTCTGAACTTAACTATTAAAATATTTCAGATTTCTGGGTCTGGGTTGAAAAGGACCTGGAAAGGTTGTTTGTGCTTCTTGACCTATATGTGCGACCCCTGGGAGCATGAGTCAGTACGTGCTTATGTGCTGTGTGTTTGGAGGTAGGACCGGGGACGTTTACTCCAATTTATAGCAAAAAAAGCTGATTTTTCTAGGATGTTAGTTTTATTTAAGATTCGCTAGTTTATTTTAAAAAATATTTTTATTGATTTGTTAGAGAGGAAGGGAGAGGAAGAGAGAGACATCGATGTGAGAGCCCAATATCGGTCACACCCCCTACTGGAGATCAAGCCAGAAACCTGGGCATGTACCCTGACTGGGAACTGAACCGGTGACCTCCTGGTGCATGGGATGATGCCCAACCAACTGAGCCACACGGGCCAGGGCAAAGGTCACTACTTTAAACCATTAATTTTACATCAAAACCAAGAGAAGAATGCTAAAAACATCCAGCTGGTGGCCTTGTGAACCATGTCTCTCTCCTGGGAGTGCTTCATGAAGCACTGGAATAATGAAGGCATCCCTTGAGCTCAGGCCCCGTCTGCAAGTATTCAAAGCTCTCTCATCAAGATGACGTCACTTGGTTGTTGCTCCAGTTGATCAGGAGCCCCTTCCCAAGTCTTAATTGAAGTCTCATCTAACAAAACTAAAGACCATTTCTTTTGTTTCCAATGTGTCACCACACATTTTAAGTTATGGGATCAGCAGAAAGGGGAACATCTGTCAAAGTCACCTTAAGCCTAGGCTACAGAAACATACTGCAGTGATCCCTGGGGAAGGCGGCTCAGCGCAACATCAAAGCTGAAAGATGGGAGGAGTGCTGCAAAGGAGAGAGGGATAAAATAAGAGGAGGGTGTTGTGGTTCTACGGTTGGAGGACTTGCAATCCCTTGTTCCCGACACTCTCCTTTGGGATCTATCCTCTGCAGAACTCAGAGTATCAATCTATCCAGAGACCTAATTATAAGTCTTCTTCTTCCATTGCCTTAGATGTAACATTACCTTAATTCGAACTTCATGAGCCTTTGGAGGTGCCACCTCTACCTCCTCTATGGAGAGAGGCTTTCCAGCCTCCCAGGCAACCGCTGCCTTGCACTTGATCACCTGAAATGGGGGGGGGAAAAGAGCAAGTTGTTTATTCATGTGAACGAATAATGAACTGCTTGTTAGTTAATTTAGATACTGATGAATGCTAATCTTAGGAAGCATATTAAAGATTCACAAAGAAACATGTACTGCCCTAGCCAATTTGGTACAGTGGATAGAGCATCGGCCTTTGGACTGAAGGGTGCTGGGTTCGATTCCCGGTCAAGGCACATGCCTGGGTTGTGGGCTCGATCTCTGGTAGGGGGTGTGCAGGAGGCAGCTGATCAATGACTGTCTCTCACCACTGATGTTTCTCTCTCTCCGTTGCTCTCTGAAATCAATGAAAACATATTAATAAAAGAAAAAAAAGGAAACATGTACCTCTAAGTGATATGGAGAATTGTTTTGCCAGTTTTTTTAGATTTCATATAAGTAATATTCATTTAAGTATTTAATTTAGATGACCTTTGGTCAGATATAAAAGCCTCTTCTGGTTGAAAAGTTTTATTCATGGAATACTTAATGACATTCTACAGGAGCAGGTAAAGAATACAGGATTAAGGGGATCTAATTCAGTAGGTCAGGCATAGGGCCCAAGGAATCTGAATGCTTAACTCGTACCCTGTGAAATTCTTTTGTTCAGGTTGGTGTTAAGTAACACTGGGGCAGTACAAAACCACAGGATGGGAATGTAAGGAGTACCAGAATGTAAGGGGAACTTTAAAAAACCATACCTATCACCTTGGTGTGGCTCAGCTGGTTGGAGCACTGTCCCGTACACCAAAAGGTGGCAGGTTCGATTCTCCATCAGGCACATACCCAGGGTATTCAACTACCGAGCAACATCAGCTGGCCAGGCTATTCCTATCCTTTTTAACTCTGCTATCCAATACAGTATTCACCTGCCACCTGTGGCTACTGAGCACTGGAAAAATGGCCAGTCCGAACTGAGTTAAGCTGTAAGATTTTGAAGACTTAGCACAAAAAAAGTAAGAATACTTCAGTATTTTAAAATTTTGATTACATGTTGAGATAGTATTTTCAATATGTTGGATTACATTTTAACACAAATATGCCTAATAGGAAAGTTAAAATTACATATGTGAATTGTATTATATTTCTATAGCATAATGTTGCGTTAGAGATCTTAGTACACCCCACCACTACTGGAGAATCAAATGTAACAGGGAAGATTTCAATCAGTTTACATAATGGTTATGAAACAAGTTGGCAGAATAAAAGGTGAAAGCCACTGGGTTTATAGGAGACAGACTGCAAAGTCAATAATTACAAAAAGTGCGATTTAAAGGGAGAGGCACAAAGTGCTACAGAATTCAAAAAGTGGAGAAAGAGTGTAACTTTGGTAGTGAGTTTGAGAAAGCATCGCTTTTAACTGCGATATTGAAGGAGAAGAGTTACAAATGGTGATTAGACATCTACATACAGGGTAACTGTGCAGGGTGAATGAGAAGGAGTATCAGCCCCAAATACTCACGGTCTTTGGCACAGGGTAGCTTTGTAACACTAAGTCAGTGGTTATTAGTAGCAGTGAAACAAAGAGTGGAGGGGAAAGGAGAGTTAAACTACATATGGAAACTAGAGGCCAGATGCACAAAATTCGTGCAAGGGGCTTGGCCCTCACAGCAGCCCTGGCTGCCTCTTGCCCCCCCTACCCCACTGGTCGTTCTGGAAAGTCTGGGAATGACGTCCTGCGTGTGGTCTAATGAACATATTAGCTCTTTATTATATAGAATTATATAGGATGAGTGGCTTGTGTAAGTTGGTGAGGAAGAAATTTTGCTTTTAAAGTTGAAACGTAGGTATTAAATCTGACGGTACAAAAAATTCAGACTCTGCACTGCAATCCTTTTCACCTCAATGTACCGTAAACCTCAAAGGTCAAATTCAGAATATTAACAATGAAGTCACATTGTACACTAGAGATCTGGAGCAAGAGAATAGTTCATCCACATATGATTTATTCTCCCCCCCGCCCCCGTCCACCCCCCACCACGTTAAAGAATGTTTGACGGTTTAAACTCTTCCTTTCAATGACAATTCTAACCAAAACGAAGCCCCACTCTAAATTACAGGCAGCTAGCTGCGCTACTTCAACATCTGAACTATAACAGGACTTATAATTCTGCACCTGCAAGTCACAGGCGACGCGTGGCCCTCGAGCCATTGCAGCGAAATGCGCGCGGCCCCCCCGCCCCGGTCCCCCCGCTCCGCTCCCAGAAGCGCAAAACCCCTCCAAGGAAGGAGGCGAAACACAGCTTCCTTCCCGCGGAGCCGCCCCTCCCAGGCCCCGTTTCGGCTCCGGGGCCCAGCGGCCCGGGCGCAGGCTATGCCTCTCCTGCCCCGCACCCTCGGACTCGGGCCCGCGGCAGGGCCTACGCTACCTGGTTCGCCATGCCTCCGGGTGCTGGTCAGCGCGGATGGGATGTGGGCGGGGCGTGTGCCCGACGCAGGGGGCGTGGCGCAGGCGCAGCGTGGGTGGGGCTTGCGTCGCGTGGCCCCGCCTCCTCCGGCACCGGGGGCGGGGGCGGGGCGGGGCGGGGCGGGGCTTGCGAGGGTTGGGAGGGCGAGGCGGTGCCTGGGGAGCGCGAGGGTTCCTCCTGGAGGCCCGCGGGGCGTGGGCCGGGCTGGGCAGCGGCGGCCTCCTGGCTGTGCGCACGCCTGGCCGCCGCGCCGGGTGTGTGAGGACCGGGCTCCCTCTGCAACTGCAGCCGAGGCGGCGTGGGTAAGTCCGGCAGCGGGGACACGTGGGAGGTGAGGACCGGGAGGACTGCCCCGACCTCGGGCTCCTGCGAACTCTGTGCGAACTCTGTGCGCAGCCGCGTCCGGAGGGTGCAACGGGAGTAAGAGCAAGCCCTGCAGGGTTCTCCATCGAGAGGGGAGACAGCGTGAGGACGAGCAAAGGGACACGGACGCCAGGGCACCCATTCGGGAGCTGTCCTCGGCTCCTGGTCCGGCTGCGCTGACATGAAGTATATTTTAAAAGTCATACAGGCCCCGACCAGTTCGGCTCAGTGGATAGAGCGTCGGCCTGCGGACTGAAAGGTCCCAGGTTCGATTCCGGTCAAGGGCATGCACCTGGGTTGCGGGCACATCCCCAGTGGGAGGTGTGCAGGAGGCAGCTGATCTGATGTTTCTCTCTCATCGGTGTTTTTATCCCTCTTCCTTCCTCTCTGTAAAAAAATCAATAAAATATATTTTTAAAAAACCGTAGGCAGGAATGACAAGGAGATTTGTAAATCCCATCTACTTTCTGGGAGAAGGATAAACTTGTCATCGGGTGAACTTAGAGGCCCTCGGCCTCTTCAGAGGACTTGCGAGTGTGGACTGCATTGGCATTGACCTGACCGGTATTTCCCAAATGCAGACCACACGCTGAGCATAGCAGCTGCATGCAGGTGTCACTTGGGAGCAGACTCTATTAAACTCTTGACCTGCCTTTCTCTATTTCAGCGAGCGCAAGATGGGAAGCCATGAGTAAGGGCGCTAACTTGTATGTAATCCTGACTCCTCAGAAAATAGTTCAGTTTACTTTGGACTGACGGACTTACTAGGTGAAAATGACCTGTCATTTTGGACGTTCTAACGGGCAAGAAAGTGTACAGTTAGTCGAGCAGATTTCAAAAAAGCCTATTTTTAGTGCCCACAAGAATACTGAGCGAATTGAAGGGAGGCATTCAGGAAGCCATATATGTCTGCTGCGACCTGCCCCCCCCAGCTCTAGTAGGCATTGTTTGAGTACATTCTTTATTAGAGAGGCAAAGACAGCCCTTGCTGGAGCCCCCATGGATTGGAACGGAAAACTGTCTGAAAGAAGAAGGCCCCGATGGGTTGAACGGGAGGGAGCCGGTGCTGGTCCGGTTCAATACCGAGGCCACCGGTCCGGTCCTTTCTCTTCCACACGTGGCACGGCACACAGACAAGGTGGCCGTCTAATTTGCAGCTGCAGCTCCAAGTTGTGTTGTGCAGTTTTCCTTGTTACTTTTCAAGATAAACACATATTATGGAATTGGGAGTCAGAGACTCCCTCAAGGTGGTTCTATGGTCCTAAAGAAGTGAATTTTCCTTGTGTTTTCTTGCAGGCAATGATATATTGTGAGTTATCCATTCTTGTAAATAACCTATAAATATACCTTTTCCTGACAGGAACTCTGGGACCTCTGGAAAACCTGACAGACTGGAGAAGAGCAAGGTATAATTCCAGGATTAAATGTAACAGGAAATCCAAAGACGACTTTTCATGCTGTCTCGGCCAAGCAATATGGGTACCAAAGTTACTCCCGCATTCTAAGACCAGGTACTCGACTACTTACTGTAGGACATCCTAAGACACAGCGCCTTTCATCTGTCAGTTTTAGCTCATCTGTTTGTAAGAGAGGGCACAAAAAAGTCAACTCTTGTCCCGACCCGCGGGTAAAGTCAACGGAGACCCTAGAGGGGGAGTGAGAATGATGGGACAAGAGACACAAGAGCCGGAGACAAGCCAGGTTTCTGATCAAGTCTCGTTTATTGTAAGGTACAGAGGGGTAGAAATAGTAGGAGAAAAGGGGGGTTCTTCTAAGGAGTTACTAGTTAGATAAGCATATGAAACCATAGGTGTCAAGGAGACGGTAAAGCAAAAGGGGAGCAGACAGAAGGAAGGCATCCTGTGTATTCAACTTGAGCTTTGAAGTCTCCAAATGTTCGGGGAGATGAGACTGGGGCAGCAAATGTAACAAAGATAATTAACTGCATGGCTCGGAATGCAGCTTCAGCCTCCCACAAACTCTGATTTCCCGGAATGAAAAGTACTGAAGGCATATAGCCTTGGGGACCACAAGGTTTTGCCAAAGAAGCGTATAAAGTGCATCCATTCAAAGCCTGTGGGGATAGATGTTTGCTTCTAAAAGGGCTGGACAGTTTGATGAAAGTGAGTGGTGAATTCTGCAGCTCATTGATGCCAGGGCTCTAGTTCAGCTGCTCTGCCACCCTCCTGTCTTTCTCATCATGGTTGCGAGAGGGCACCAGCCTGTCATGTCCTTTCATGACAACACCCAGAAGCAGGAAGGAAGGGGTCATCTCATTTCCCTCCTCCACACTTTTTCTTTTTAAACCAAGAGGGCAATCACTCCCTTACCCCCTCTTCCTCAGGCAGAGTTTCCCTAATGTCTCACTCACCAGGATGGAGTCATATGTCAATCCCAAATCAGTCCCTAGCAAAGGGGAACGGGATTAGACCAATCATAGTGTAACTTCTGGAGCTGAGGGAGAGTACCACCTACCCAGAGCTCATTGTGGAGTGTTTCTTGGGTAAAATCAGGGTCTGTGTGTAAGGGAGAAGTGAGGACCAGCTAATGAGTAGGAAACCAGTGTGGGCAACACCATCTTTGGGCAGCTTTCACTGGTTTATAGAAAACCAGCTTTGAATAGAACCTAAAAAACCAGCTTTGAATAGAACCTAGAGCAAGAGAAGTCCACTTGGTCTCGATTGCTGTGAGAACTACTCTGATAACTTTCCTTTTATGGACTGAATGGTTTTTAAGCATCTGTTGTATGGAGCCTGTTGCAAGCTCCAATACTAGAATCATGGAAAACCTAGTTTTAGAGCAGGCCATGCTCGCTTCATTCTTGGTTTTGATTAAAAATGCCTGGGCATGCTAGGCTTAGTTGGTTGAGTGTCATCCCATGCACCAAAAAGTCACTGGTTTAATTTCAAGTCAGGGCACATGCCCAGGTTGTGGGTTCAGTTCCTGGTCAGGGTGCCTATGGGATATAACCAAATGATATTTCTCTTTCTCATCTCTCTCTCTCTCTCTCTCTCTCTCTCTCTCTCTCTCTCATCTCTCATCTCTCATCTCTCATCTCTCATCTCTCCTCTCATCTCTCTTAAATCAATAAAAACATATTTTAAAAAATGCCTGGGGATGACATACTAGGTAATTATGCTATCAGAGTTTCTCACCATGAACTGGGTATTATTGGATCCATAGCACTCTAAGGCTTGACATGCCCAGGAGGATAGCATTAACAACTGGAATAGATGTGGAAGAAGATTCTGAAGGCACCGTAAATAGCTTGAGCAATAGACTCACACTCCTACTGTACTTCCACCCCTCAGAGACATTTCCTATGATCAGTTTGTGGAGGAGGAAGAGAATTTCAGCTTGGTTTACAGTGTTCTACGTGATATTCTAGCAGTTGTGCCCGGCTGGTGTGGCTCAATGGTTGGATATCGACCTATGAACCAAGAGGTTACAGTTCGATTCCTGGTCAGCGCACGTGCCTGGGTTGTGGGCTTGATCCCCTACAGTAGTGGGTGTGCAGGAGGCAGCTGTTTCTCTCTCATCATATTTCTATCTCTCTATGCCTCTCCCTTCCTCTCTCTCTAAAAGTCGGTAAAAACATTAAAAACAATATTCTGGCCATTGGTAGGGGTAGACTTGGAAAATTCTCCCAGGATTTACATTAAACATTACGCCTCTTTGAGTCCTCTTTGACAGGAATGAAATCTCTGAAGTATGGACCTACATTGATTAAGAGGCAGTAATTAACCTGGTTGGGTGATCAGGGTCTTCAAAGGAATGAGGTTGTAAGATTTGTAATAAGGAAGACTAGAAAAGATAATGGGGAACTTTCAATAATAGGCACTGTGTGAGGAAATGTACGTTCCATGTGAATCTCACCAAAAGGTCTGATTCTGGATGAGATTGTCAATCAGGTGAACAAGGTGACCGTCCTAGGGATTTTGTCCAGTAGCACCCCAAGTGCTTGCTTTGTGGGCTAATAAAGTAGTGGCCATAGAGGTGAGGTTGGGCCTAAGAGCACAGACGTTCCTTACCAAGGCTGTCCTGGCTCTGCCATGCTGGACACCCAGATTGATAGCAGCACCCACCCCTGGGTCGTCAATATGGTGCAGTACCTAAAGGGGACCAGATGGCAGCGCTCTGACTGATGGCATGGGTCCCCCTCATTATTCTCACTGAGGTGAATTCTTATGCTGGGTCTAGAATTGTTTTCCCTGTTATGCTTCTACTTGTACCATCATCCATGGATTTATTAATAGAAATGAAACAGATTCAGATTCTCAGATTTAAAAAAGTAATTATAGCAAAGGCATAGGCTTTTAATTATCCCATTATTATGGAACAGTTGAGAATTCCACATGGTGAACACTGGAGAAAAGGAAAGTGCTAATGATTCTTTTATAATTTGTCAGAACAATTAGAAGACTGCTTAGGAATATAGAGATGTCATTTATAATATTATCAGGTCAAAACCTTATTAATAAGGCAACCAGAATTGCAGATTCCTCTTGGTTATTTTCACAGGACAGGCAACACTTTCTAAAGCATTTGGAGCCTTAAAAGACCTTTTGGTTTAAAAAACAAAATAAACTGATGAACAAGATAGGTCCAGAGACATGGAAGCATGACATAGACTGATGCATCTCAGAGGGAAGGGGGAAGGGCTGAGAAGAGATTAACCAAAGAATTTATATGCATACTACAGGCTGATGCACAGAATTTGTGTAAGAATAGCCCTTCGTAGTCATGGCGGCTGCCTCGATCCCTTGCAGCCTCGGAGGCTGCCTTGGTGCCTCCCTCGCAGCTGCTGCGGCTGCCTCAATCCCACAGCTGCAGCCCCAGCTTCATCCAGAAGGTAATTCATATGGCAGTTCGGTCAATTTGCATATTACGCCTTTATTATTTTAGACTAGGCACAAATTCGTGCACCTTGAAAGGAAGTGTGGGCCATGAGACTGTGGTAGGCACAGGGGAAGATCTTGGCCCATCCTCTGCCCCCCCACCTGGCCCCTCCCTCCACGGCCCCAGTCCCCTGTCTGCTGGCAGCCCTGCTCCTGCTGCCGCTCCCAAACACTAATGGTACCAGCCTTACTCACACCCGCTGATGGCGCAGAGTGATTCAGGCTGGCACAAGTAGCAGGTGTGAATAGGGTCAGAGCTGTTAGCAGGTGCAAGCGGTGGCTGCTGCCCCTATTGTCCTTCAGGAGCAGGGGGAGGTGGAGAAGACCTCAGGGTGATCAGGGCCGGCAGCTGCGGCTTGCACCTGCTGATGGTGCCAAGTGATTGGGATCACCTCTAGGCACCAGCAGCAGGTGCAAGCGGCAGCTCTGGCGCCGGCTGCAGGATGCAAGGGGGGCCAGTGCTGGCAGTGGGTATGAGTGGTGGCTCCAGCAGCAGGTATGAGCTGACCAGTGCTGGCAGCAGGTGTGAGTGCTGACTAGGACTGTGGTACACGGGAGCAAAGAATTTTCAGTAACCACCAGAGGCTCATTCCGATGACAGCAAATGGTGCCCCACTCACCTGCTCCACCATCCTGCTGGCTGACGCCCGCCATGTGCTGCACATGCCTCCTGGTGGTCAACGCACATCACAGCAACAGGTTTGGTTCTTCTGTCATTCAGTCTATTTGCATATTAGCCTTTTATTATATAGGATAAGCATAACTCATGGACACAGACAATAGTGTGGTCAAGGCCTGGGGGGCAGTGGGAGTGGAAAGGGTTAATGGGGGGGAGGGAGACATCTGTAATACTTTCAACAATAAAGATACATTAAAAAAACATTAACAGAATGGATTTCTTTTGAATAATAAATGATGAATGTTCTCCCACGTCCTGTGTGGTTCAGGGTTCAGAATCTGGAAGAGGGGCTGCACGCAAATGAAAGAGACGAGACAAGAAATAATAATTTGAAAATATTGGGGGCCAGGTGGGCAAGCCCAATGCAAGAGAAAGAACTGCCGCTGGTGCCCAGGCCTCGCCAGCCTTTTATTCAATTTTTGATACACATCTAGCTCTTAGGCAGGTAATTGTGGTAACAGACAGACTATCTTAAGGTCAGTGAATATTAGAAAGATTTACTCTGAGACTATTTGATCAGGAAATAGCTTGAGCCCTCATTGTCTGGACTAGACAATTGGTGTACAACTCTGTCTCTTGCCATGGGTCCAAGGCTCACCAGCGTTCCGGGATCCTTGTTTGCACTTCTCTTCTAGTGGAGACAATGGGCGGCTTCCTGCAATAAATAGAAGACATTCTAGTAACAGTTGTGACTATTCACACGTCTCCATAATGCTGAGGAGAACAAATGATATTACTGGGAACATTCTTTTTAAAAAAATATTTTTATTGATTTTAGAGAGGACGGGAGAGGGAGATGGAAACACCAATGATGAGAGTCATTGATTGGCTCCCTCCTGCATGCCCCATACTGGGGATTGAACCCACAACCTGGGCATGTGCCCTGACTAGGAATTGAACTGTGACCTCCTGGTCCATAGGTTGACACTCAACCACTGACCTACTATGCTGG
>PVJC01007620.1:18109-50966 GCA_004026665.1 Murina feae | reverse complement strand
CCATATGACTGTCAGCTGATTTCTCAACAGAAACTTTGCAGGCCAGAAGGGAGTGGCAAGAAATATTCAAAATGATGAATAGCAAGAACCTACAACCAAGATTACTTTACCCAGCAAAGCTATCATTCAGAATTGAAGGTCAGACAAAGAGCTTCACAGACAAGAAAAAGCTAAAAGAGTTCATCACCACCCAACCAGTATTATATGAAATGCTGAAAGCTATCCTTTGAGAAGAGGAATAAGAAGAAAAAGTAAAGATAAAAATTGTGAACAACAAATACATATCTATCAACAAGTGAACCTAAAAATCAAATGAATAAAAAATCTGATGAACAGAATAAACTGGTGAATAGAATAGAATCAGGGGCATAGAAAGAGAGTGGACTGACAATTCACAGGGGGAAAGGGGTGTTGGCAGTGTGGGAAGAGACTGGACAAAAATCGTACACCTATGGATAAGGACAGTGGGGAGGTGGATAAGAGCAGAGGGTGGGGTGGGAACTGGGAGGAGGTGAGCTATGGGGGTGGGGGAAGAGGAACAACTGTAATAATCTAAGCAATAAAGATAAGATAAGATAAAATAAAATAAAATAAAATAAAATAAAATAAAATAAAATAAAATAAAATAAAATAAAAATGAAAAAAGAGAGAGAAGGGCAAAAGCAAAGACTACTGACTCAGCTTTGGATACTCTTGTTTCACTCAGCTCAGCTCACAGCGCAGATACCCAGGATTAGCAAGGCCACCCATTCCCTTGCACCCCATGCCACAAATTCCTGGCCAGGATTTAGATGTTGAGCATTTGGCTTCTTAGAAAAAATATAAAATATTGAAATTAAAAGGTACTGTAGGTTTTTTGTCATTGATAATAGGAAGCTACAGGAGAAGCATGAGGGCTGCAGATATAACTCAACAAGATCTAAATTCACTCCGTTTCTATACATTGTTAAACCTTTTCTCTTCCTTTTCTGTATCTAATTCTTAAATCTTTTTTTTTTATAACAACTTTTAGATCTCTCTTCTCTGCAGAAAGTTTGAGATTTCCCATTTCTCTTTCTCTGCTTCTTCTATCACAGTTACATTTGTGTGTTGCCTGGGAATTCCTCCCTCCCATGCTCCCTGCTTGACTGAACTGATCAGGCCTGTTCTGTACCTTATATCTTACTGTGTGCTAAAACAACCTCAGAGTAGAGGGTCAGGGGAATAATGTTTCTTGTGTTACAAATAGACCTTTTAAACATTTGATGTTGTGAATAGATGGACTTGCTGTACAAGCAGCACAACTTGAAGACAAAGCGTAGAAGTATGGGATTTCCTACTAAAACACTATAAGACTTACAGAAAAATAAACTCGTACTTCATGACATATACAAATATTGTACTGAGTGGTAATCTGTTATAAGTGAAAGGAATTTTCACACTTAATTACCAATGTTTTTGCATGACAAATGCACATTTTACTCTCCAGGTATTGCTTTGTTAATTTTTAGCATGTGCCCACTTACAGCCATAAGTTATTTAATTATCATTCCTCAGGAGAGGCTCTGAATCTAAGTCTGGAGCAGATGGGCACTCTTGTCCATGGATTTATCTCATACCTCAATAAAAGGTTCTCTGGGCTCCACCCAGGTGTGCCATCTCTCAGACTACTTCTATGTAACATCATGTACCTGAAAGAATTTTGAGGAAAATATTCTAGCTGATCATGCCCTCAGGGTTCTAGATGAAGAAGTAGAAACTCTAAATCTTTCTTAGAGGAGAAAGTATAGTCAGCGTATGGGTAACAGATATATAATACACTGAGAATGAACTATTCTTTAGGATCTTAACAAAGGTGAATATGAGAGAAGATTTTATATATAAAGGATGAAGAAGAGGAAGTATGGCTATTAGTTGCCTTCATAAAAGTCATTTTACCTTCCATGATTTGATTGAAGAACTCTTGGTTGTTGTTGTTAAACACCAGATGCCTTGCTAAGGAGGTGAATCATAATCCAGCTAAGCCATCCATGATTGAAGCAGGGAGTCTCCCAGGGGTGAGGACGACGGAGCCCCTAGCACTAGGACGCTTGCATGCATGACTCCGGAGACCAGGTTCTGTGATGCAGGTCTAATTTTATTGAGGAAGTACAGCAGTATTTATAGGTGGAGGTGGCCAATCATAGAACGTCTTATTAGGGAGCCAATGAGTGTCAAGGTCGGGGTACTGTGTATGTGGCTCTAGGAGGGGCTCAGGCGGGTGTTGCCATCTTCCTGGTTTGCCAGAAAGATCTGAACTGCTGGAGTGTGCTCACAGCATTGCATCAGCCACTGCATCAAGATAAACCTCCTGTGCTCTACCTACACATGATATTCTCCTTCTTCTTCCTCAAATACTGGATGAGCATAAAATCCTTTTTTTGCCCATTGCATGTGAGAAGACTGGTGGGTGAGTATGGAAAGCATTTTCCTCTCTGATTAAATAGAATGGCTGCTGGGATAAAACCATTCTTCCCCTGGCTTTAGCTTTAAAAGTACTTGCATCGCCCTGACCAGTTTGGCTCAGTGGATAGAGCGTAGGCCTGCGGACTCAAGGGTCCCAGGTTCGATTCTGATCAAGGGCATATACCTTGGTTGTGGGCACATCCCCAGTGAGGGGTGTGCAGGAGGCAGCTGGTCGATGTTTCTCTCTCATCGATGTTCCTAACTCTCTATCCTTCTCCCTTCCTCTCTGTAAAAAAATCAATAAAATATATATTTAAAAAATAAATAAATAAAAGTACTTGCATATGCTTGATTTCTTGTTTGGGAGCTATCTCAAACACTCTCAAAATGATGAACCTGGCTGGGGTGGCTCAGTGATTGGGCATTGACCTATGACCAGGAGATCATGGTTCGATTCCTGGTCAGGGCACATACCTGGGTTGCAGGCTCTATCCCTAGTAGGGAGTGGGCAGGAGGTAGCTGATCAATGATTCTTTCTCATCAGTGATGTTTCTATCTCTCCCTCCCTCTCCTTCCCCTTCTGAAATAAATAAAAATATATTTTTTAAAAAAATAATGAAGGAATATGGAAAGAACCTCAGTCCCTGATGACATCACTGAACTGCTACATCAATTTTGAATCACTTACCAAGTGATATATTAAAATTTACCTCACCTGTATAGACAATAAAGAGAGAAAGTCTGCATTAATATTAACCCTTCTTTTAATCTCTATCTATACAAAATCAACTCTTTTTTTTAAATATATTTTATTGATTTTTCACAGAGAGGAAGGGAGAGGGATAGAGAGTCAGAACATCGATGAGAGAGAAACATCGATCAGCTGCCTCCTGCACACTCCCCACTGGGGATGCACCTGCAACCAAGGTACATGCCCTTGACCGGAATCAAACCCGGGACCCTTGAGTCCGCAGGCCGACGCTCCATCCACTGAGCCAAACCGGTTAGGGTTCAACTCTTATTTCAGGACCTAGGTTAAATTCTATCTTCTTTGGGATCCTTTTTTAACTACTCCAGGCTCAATTGATATTTTTCCTTATATGAATTGTGTAGGCATTTAATCTCATATTTATATGACCTATTGCATCTTTTTTTTTAAATATACTTTTATTGATTTCAGAGAGGAAGGGAGAGGGAGAGAGAGAAACATTAATGATTGGAGAGAATCATTGATTGGTTGCCTCCTGCATGCCCCCTACTAGGGGTTGAGCCCACAACCTGGACATATGCCCTTGGCCGGAATCGAACCTGGGACCCTTCAGTCCGCAGGCTGACACTCTATCCACTGAGCCAAATTCACTAGGGCTGACCTATGCATCTTCAGTGGGATTGTATAACCCAAGGGGATAGGGTTTGCAACATAACTCACTTTTTTCTTTTTTAGAGTTTTCATCCTGTGAAATCTATCCATTAAGACCTCAATAAATATAACATTAATAGTAAACAATTACTAAGCTCTTATTTTGTGACAGGTGATCTTGCTAAGTGCATTGTAACAGCTAATCCTCATTAACCCTCAAACATTGAAACAGTTTACTCTCATAACTATATTGCAGAAAGTACTGTTATTTTACATAGTGCTTTCCTAGGCTAGATTGGGTGATCATTAAGTGTTGTCATGGCATTCTGTAATTTTCCTTCACAGTTTCAACGATAAAACCAAGAAGCTAAGCATGTATTTTGTTTCTTATTGTCCCTTAATCTTTCTGTGTCAAATCCATGAGGATAATTTCTACCCTGTATTTCCAGGTCATGAAACAGAACTTGTGTGTAGTAGTCACAAATATTTGGTGAATTAATAAAGAAATATTCTGTTTTGTTTAAGAATAAAAGACAGAAGCATGACACATCTGGCTTAGAATCATACCACTGGGGCTAGACATCACACTGATGCCAGGGATGTCTCTCTCCAGGGGTTTGGTCCATAATAATTGTACCACAGTTATTGTGTAGTTGAGTTTATTTTTTTGTCTGTTTGTTTTTCCCCCACCACTGATTTTAGTTATTTCAAACTCCAACTGAAGCTCTGAGTTTAACATTCCATCTGTTGTGTGGAAAACTAAGAAAACACATTCTTAATAGTCAATGCAAAGATTTCAGGCTTCTGAAGTGAGCAGGTAAGAATGATGATGAGAATGATATCACCATGATTTACAGAGCACTCCATTTTTGCTGGGGATATTACCTTCAATCCTTAAGTTATCATGGCACGTTAGGTTTTATTTTCTACACATAGAGGAAATTGATGATCAAAGAGGCTAGAAAATATAGCTAAGATCACATAGCTAACAAGCCATGGAGATAATATGTCAGCCAGCTCCACCTGAAAGTAAAACTCAGGGTCTTTCCGCTTTGCCATGCTATCCCTTTATTCATCAAATACCTACTATGTGCCAGAAACTCTTTTAGATGCTTCTTCATCATCAAAATTGTGTCGGGGAGTGGGGCTCCCTTCTCTGCATCCCACATGGAGAAAGAGAGAGTGAACCGATTCTTTTCAGTGGAGGCACCTTGGGACTGAGAAAATGAAAGACAGACACAGAAATAGACAAAAAGCTGGGTCTGGGTGGGCTTCTATCCTTTTCTGGTGGAGAGGCAGAGAGACCCAAAATCAAAGCAGTGTGTTTATTTTATAGTCCAAATTCCCCAAGAAATCAGGAGGTTTCACACAAACTCAAGATAAGGGAGGTATTCCCAGTGCTTGACTGGATTTACATAATAGAAACCCATCCCTGGCACCTAGGCTTTGAAGAGTTGAGCTGAAGGCATTCTTACCTTTTGGCTAGAAATGCCCCCAAGGAAGGGCTATGCCCAGGCCTTGAGTTCAGTCAACTAGACTTAAAAGAGGGCCATGGTGCCTTCCCTGGAAGGGGGCCTCCCACACAAAATAATCTAAGGGAATCATTATTAGAGTAAGAAAGGTAACAGTGGTAACATGTGAATAGATTTAAAAGCAAAGTAAGTCAAAAAGTTGGTTAAGTATCTGGCAAGGTTTTCTAAAGACATAACACCTTGAAAATGTGTTATCTATTCAAAGAAATGTTTTGTTTCATGTTTATTTATTTATTTATTTTTAATATAGTTTTATTGATTTCAGACAGAAAATGAGAGGGAGAGAGAGATAGAAACATCAATGATGAGAGAGAATAATTGATCGTCTGCCTCCTGCACGCCCCCTACTGGGGATGTGCCCGCAACCAAGGCACATGCCTCTGACCGGAATTGAACCTGGGACCCTTGAGTCCGCAGGCTGATGCTCTATCCACTGAGCCAAACTGGCTAGGACTCAGTTGCTTTCTTTTAAGCTACAACGTCCAACCCAGCATCATTGACCATAGCCATGTTATCACTTTCCAGCCCTTTCCCACCAGACAGCTACTTTTGGAGATTTAATTGTATCTGTCACTTCAGTAATCATGTGCATGTGTATTTTGCAGAAGGATGAGTTGTAGACTTCTAGCTTAGTGTTGGATGGAAGGATGTGCAGCTGCTGTAATGCTAATAAGAACATTTCCTCTCTTGTCTCTAACCACTCTGCTAGTGATGGCCTAATGGCCACTGCCAGATATGCTTCTCTCCCTAAATGCTCCATAATGAAACCAAGAAAGACAACACTCAGAAAATTAGCAGCTGCTGAAAGAAGCTGAAAAATCCACTCCTCCAAGAGGAAATCTTGATGGCTGTTGCCTTAGGAAGTAGAGAGAAGAAGAAAAAAAAATAAAAGTAACTATGTCCAACAGAATGTTTGCTTTTCTTCTATTTTACTTTTTCCATTTTATTCTTGTTAAAGAATGTCTTGAATTAGTAACATGATTGAAAAAATGTAATAAAAAATGTTTTAAAGGACTGAGATTTTTTGGGTTAAAAATGAAAACAAAAGCAAAAATATTTTTTGCCCTTGTGAACAGCATAATTTGGAGGTAAGCCAATCCTTTAATCTGTCTAATTCTCAGGGTTTTCCCTCAGCCTCTGAATAAAAGGCAGTATTTATTAGATAAGTAGGGGTCTAGTGCATGAATTTGTGCACCTTGAAAGGAACTGTGGGCCTCGAGGCAACAGAGGACACAAGGGCAGATCTCAGCCCATCTTCCATGCCCCCACCCAGTCCCTCCTGCATGGCCCTGGTCCCCTGTCTTCCAGCAGTTCCACTCCTGCTGCTCCTGCTGCGTTGACAGTGCCAGCACCACTCGCACCTGCTGACAGCACCAAGCAATTGGGACCAGCACTGGATGCCAGCAGGGAGTTCGAGTGGCAGCTCTGGAACCAACTGCAGGTGCAAGCGGGGCCGGTGCCAGCAGTGGGTGTTGATTGCTGGGTGGGACCAAAATGCACGGGAGCAAAGAATTTTCAGTAACCACCAGAGGCTTACTCTGATGACAGCGACCAATGCCCCACCTTTGTCTGGCGCCCCCACTCACCTGCTCTACCATCCTGCTGCGGCTGATGCCTGCCATGTTCTGCGCTCTGCCACCTGCTGTCAATGACCGCCATGTTTCATGCATGCCCCCTGGTGGTCAGCACACACCATAATGACCAGTTGTTTTGTTGTTCTGCCTTTTGGTCTATTTGCATATTAGCCTTTTATTATACTAGTAAAGGATATTTCAAGTCCCTCCTAAAAAATAACTTCACAGCAACCCATATAGATATGTACATTCCAAAAAACCAGACCTCAATTGTATTTAACATAGAAAGTTATTGTGCCTATAGTTCTGGAAACAGCGTAATAAGTCACTCTGTGAGACAATTGCCAGGGAGCACATTCTACTTTCAGTCATTCTAAGGAAGGGAGAGTGGAGTGTGTCTGCAGAGCTTCAAGGTTATTGTCTGGAAACAAGACACAGATTAGTTATTTCTCAGCTGCTATTTATTTTTAACAATGTCATTCCAACTTAGATCATTGACTAACTGCCAGGTGACATACTAAATTGGGGAATCCTGATAGAGATTCCAGACATGAAGCTAGTTCTTAATTATTCAATGGCAAACAGCTCAAGAAATACCACAGAATGATCCGAGAAGAGAAGGAAAGAGACATGCTGGTTTTTTTTCAGCCCTTTCCTCCAGCATACCTGATGTCATATCCCTGGCGTGGTAAACAAAATGCTTCTTATTGATTGGAGCCCAGGATTACACACACACACACATACACACACACATGTTATTAAGAGGAAATTAAAAAATGTGTCCTATAACCAGTCCCCTTGTTATTGGAATTACAGCATCCTGTTTTTCTCTTCCATATCACTATTATAAAATTGCTAATGCATAATTCATTTGGGAACTATTTGCTTAATGTCTAACCTCCCATCATGTTCATACCAATATAGACAACATCTACTATCATGCTTTGTATTTCACAGATGTTCAAAATATCGATTGAATAATTAAATAAAGAAGTGAATGAATGAATACCTTTTCTTTATTCATGGACCTCAATGACCACAAGTATATAGTGTCTTTTTATCAACTATCCTCGAAGCATGATTAAGCACACTGAAGGAAGATATTGTTGTTTGGATAGCTTAGTAAAATAACCAGTCTCACTCTAAAAGGCAAAAAAAAAAAAATTACTTTAGGATACAAGGCTTTTAATTCTTAACTATAGTTGCATTGAACCCAATCAATTCCCTCTCTCTCTCTCTCTCTCTCTCTCTCTTTCTCTCTCTCTCTCTCTCTCTGTCATAAACATTTACCCTACACATTGTTATGCCCAGATTTCAAAATCCCCAAAGACCACCAGGCAGCCAAGCCAAGTCCTGTGCAAAAGCAAAGAGCCTTTATTCAAGCTAGCTCAAGCTCAGTCTTCTGCACTCACCGACACAGCAGTGGGATGGAGAGAGAGAGAGAGTTTCAACAGAACAAAGGTTTTATAGGGGGTCTAGAGGCAGCTGGGGGGGGTGATGTTCGTGGCCCATGCTGATTGGTCAGGTGAGGGCCGGGGTCTGGCTGTGCAGGTGGCTGGAGGCGGTTAGCTCTCCTCCGCATTCCTACAGCCCAACTCAGAAGTGAGTTAGGCAGGGTTGGGCAACTGGTGGTCTTTCTCAGAAAGGGGTCATGTAGGATATATAGTTACATAAGGTGGAGGTTACAGAACAAAGGAGCAATTAACAAAGGAACAGTCTGGAGTCCATCTTGCACCGCCCTTTCAACATTTGGGTCTTTGTAGTGGAATCATGATAAGTATCTTTAGTGAGTTCTGTTTAGTCCCCAAAGCCCACTTTTTGGGAGAAACAGGAATCTCATTCTGAAGGAGCAGTTGGTAGCCTGGTGAAAGTTATTTAAAGCTTGAGAATTTCAAAGTCTGCCTGGTGCTACCCTATACAGCACAAAACTATATCTTTTTTATACAAAACTATATCTTTTTTAAAAACCGTATTTAAATCTGAATGACTAGATAAGTAGCCATTAAGTAAGCTAATTTTGGCATAAAGATCAATGTTCCTTAAAAATAATAAAATATTAAAAGATGGGGAACACCATTTTAAGAATGCCTGTGGTAGAAACAGGGGAACCCTGAACTACTCTCCTTCCCTAGGATTGAGCTTGCTGTGTCACTGTGTACTTCATTCTCTTTGTTTTGTAGATGAAGGTTTAAGACATTCAAGCCTTTCAAGAGTCACATTTTGTCTGATCGGGCTTCCCTTGCAGTTGTAGAAATATGTCCATGGACTGTAGTTTTCTCTCTAGCTAACATAATACAGTTGAGAGAAAACACCACTACTTTTTGTAAGGGAAAATATGAAGAACATGTTGCTCAGTTTACAAATGTCATACAAAAGTCAACCAAAGAAACTCATCTATAAAAAGCAAAAGTCACATAACTTGAGATATTTTAAAAAGCTATTTTGTGTATGTTCTTAAGTACTACCTAGAGTGTAGGGAGAGGTTTCTCAGAATTTAAAACATTGTCTTTCTTTAAGGGTTTAAAATACGTTCTCACTAAAAAAAAAATGAGGTAAAATAATGTGTCCCTCATGGTGTTGTGAAAAGTAATCAAACCTGTGTATAAGAGCTTATCACAGAATCTAGGCTATGGCTGCTGCTCAACACATGGCATTTGAATTCGCATTTAATTATATTGCATTTTATGCCATGTACACAATGTGGGAAAATGGTAAAAATGGAGGCCTCAGACAAGTTCCATTGTGGAATTTTGAAGCCACTTTATGAATGAACTAATAAATCAAAGGCAGTATCTACAATTCAGCCAATAGTTAATGTAGGTTTCAATATCTTTATGTGATGGTGAAATAAGAATTTTAGGGGTGAAATGGGCAGGTTTGGGGAATTTTAAAAAATTAAAGGGGGTCCATGGAAAAAGCACAGGGCTACAGAGTTGCAAAAGGTACATTTCCATAAGACAAGGAAGTTGGAGAGGCAGCAGTTACATTTCCATAAGACAGGAGAACTGGGAGTAACAAAAGGTCTATATTTATAAAATAAAGGAGGAAAAAGGCCCAGAAGGAATAAGAGAACAAGGAGGGAGGAGAGCTTCACAGGGCCCAGGTGAGGTTTGACTTTGAGCTCAGGACTTCTTATAGTGACCAAATCAAAGGGGAATAGTTATCAATCAGAGGGGATATCAAGGCACGAAAAAACTGCAGCCTTTATAAGCTGTGGAAAAGGGAACTTGGTGGGACTCTTTTCCCCTCTCTACATGGGAGTCTGTGCTTGTTCTTCAATAAATGTCCACCTTTGCTATATTATCTTCTGTCTGTGGTTTTGTTGTAGAAGATCGAAGAAACCCAAGCGATGCTTATGGAAATGGAGTTACACAGCTTTATGAGGCCGGTGGGGTGGTCTGAGAGGAGTCTCCTTCAGACTCTGAGCAAACCAGTATTGTGGAAGCCCTCCCTTATACCCCTTTGGTTTCTTTGTCCTTCAAATGTGGGGTGGGACTTCCAGACCTTTCCTGGGCTTTGCAAAAAGCCCTGTGGGTTGAAATGGGGGTCTTGAGATCATATCTAAGGGCCTGGCCTGGAGCCAGCACTGATAACCCACTCCAGGGGTTCGTGATTTATGGCCTCTGTAAAATGTAAGCATTTCAGTAACAGGTCTTGCAAGACCAGATTGTGGAGGAAAGGGGCAGTGACTTAATTATAGGTTATCAAGAATGTACTTTAGGTCACTGCACAGATACAGTTTGCTAGGTCCCTCCCCGCCCCCTGCCCCCCAAACACCAGGGTTACATTGGAATTAGCCTTTTAGCCTTCTCAGTTTCATTCTTCAACTCTGAGGGACAAAGAATCCATCCGGGAGACCATCCTGCCCAGTGGAACATTGCGTGTTCCAGTCCAAAAATCTCATATCACTGGCTCCTAGTTGTAGAATTTATGGTAAAATGAAACCAATTTGCCATTGGTTTTATAATGAAACTAGTTTTCTAGAGATCTTTAACATAATAATACTTCTTTAAGAGCATAGAAGTTATAATACACATTTTTTCAGTAACAATAATAGTAACAGAATCCTAATATAATAGGAAACATGAAATATCAGTAACTAGAACTGTGAGAGATACACAAAAGAGAAATCAAAGACTGTTTTAAGTGAAAACACCAAATAAAACCAGACCATCCTTCCCAAATGAATGATAAATTAGATACATTTCAAAAACAATCTCAATGAGCTATTTTTCCGGAACTTAATAAATATTTGAGATAGTAATCTAAAAAAATAGTTGCAAAAATAGTTATGTGGACATAGGTAAGAAAAGTGTGAAATGTAAGAGTACTGGAAATTAAATATATATTATAGGGTCATAATCTAAATTAGAGAAAATGTGATTTTAAATTGGAGTGGATATTATTTCTCATTTTTAAATTGGAAGGTTTAATGTTAGTACATTTTACAGTGGATACTTTCTATCATAAAATTTACTTTTAAGTTTAAAATCAGTTATGGGATGAAAGTTGTTCAAATATTACCAATTTCAGTGTTTAAATCATCCAATTATTTGCACCATCTTTCTTGAAGTGTTTTTTTTCTCCAATTCTTACCTTCTTAGAACTTAGGTCCATATATTTTCTAACTCACCTAATTACTACTTTAATGATTTGAATCACATGTGATCTTTCTAAACTTCAGTTTTCTTATCTATTTACGCATATATGCATAACCCATAGACAATAGAGTGGTGAAGGCCTGAGGGGTGGGGGGGCTGGTGGCAGGCTAGATGAGGTCAAAGGGGGAAAAGAGGGACACATGTAATACTTTCAACAATAAAGATTTTTTTAAAAAGAGTACATGAAAACACTCATGTAAATGGTTTATCATAGTGCAAATTAATAATCAATAAATGTCAATTAATGCTGACAGTGGTACTAAAAGTAACAGTTTAGAGACTTCTTTTCTCCATTGAATTTATGTGAACCTTTCTTGGAAGTTAATTAATCCTATCACTGTGGGTTTATTTCTGGACTTTTTATTCTATTTTAATCGTTGTGCCAACATCAGGCTGTCTTCAGACTGTAGTTTTATGGTGTACTTCGATATCAAGTAGATTGAAAGCTCCATTTTTTCCTTTCAGAATTGTTCTGGATATTCTATTTCTATCTACACTTGATCTTAGCCAAAAGGCCGAGAAGCGATCTATTTCTATCTATAAAGGTAAAAGCATAATATGCTAATTAGACAAGATAGCTGAATGACCTTCCAGACATCATTATGGACATCCTTCCAGATGAAGTTGCCAGAGGGGGGCAAGGCAGAGGTGGTTAGGAGCAATCAGGGAGATAGGTGAGCAATTAGGGGCAATCTGGCAGGCAGGCAAGTGGTTAGGGGTGATCAGGCAGGCAGGCAGGCAAGCGGTTAGGAGCCAGAGGTCCCAGTTTGCAAGAAGGTACAGTCTGTATTGAGGGACCCCCTTCCTCCTCCCACCATCATGCATGAATTTCATGCACCAGGCCTCTAGTTTCTATATAAATGTCATAATTCTGCCATTGGCCTAGGGATTAAAGGTGTTTTTTTTTCTTTCCCCCAGCTGCAGTGGCTTTTCTCCAGTGTCCCAGGAATGACAGGGCTTGATCTTGGTTAGAGAATATAGACACAGGTAGCATATTTTGCCTTACATATAGCAGCAGCCACTCCCCTCCACCAGGCCTACACCCCTGAGGGAAGTTTCATCCACTCTTCACTTCAGCCCCAATCTTTCTGTCACTACCTAGTGAAGGCCTGCACAGTAGAGACTGCAAACAAGTGCAAATTCTCCTGAGTCTGCAGGTTTCAGATGCTGGAGCCAGCACTCGTGTTCTGCCTCTGCTTGCAAGCACCTGTCCTTTACACAGATATCTGTGTATTTGGTTATCCTGTGACATAAATTCTCAAGTAAATTTTTGATTTTGCTTATCATCCAGCTTTTTGTGCTGTTAAGGTAAAAATGATGTTTTCCAGATCTCTACATCTTAAGGAGAAGCTGGAAGCTTCCAGTGATATATTTGTTTGTTTGTTTAGGCTATCACCAGTTTTAACATATCTAGTTTTCTTCTAATTAGTTGTTTTTTTTCAGCTTAGTCTTTTCTCTCCACATGGATTCCTGCATTAATGTTCAGTAGCCCACTTCACTGAATTCTACTAAATTGGTCAAATGATGTTATAAATCTTGCATTAGAGGCCATTTTCAGCAGTATATTCTTCATTCATTTCTTCTGATGTTCTCATCTCTTTTTTTTATTGTTCTGCTCAGTTTTATAACCCCTGTTTGACCTTGGATAAGGTAGAATTTCATTCACTTGGCATTTGTTCCTTGCAGGATGTACAGCCTGAGCCAAGATCAACTTTCTGTTGAGTGTGCCATGACCAAATTTCATTTTAAAATCTACCCATGGAAGTAGGTGTTGCACACAGCAGCCCATTCAATTCCAAGTATCTAACATTCTTCTGCTGTAATGACATAGCATCTCCTCCTATTCCCAAACCTGGCTCTCTGATATGCTGAACCACAAAAACATACACTCTTAGCACATAATTGTATATTATCTAAACTAATAAAGGTGTAATATTAAAATTAACCATTTCTTCGGGATGGGTAAGCTATGTCACCAGCCAATCAGAGCAACTGTATGCAAATTAGCCCAGCCAACATGGAGGCCGCCACTCACGGACCTGAGTAAACAGCAGCTTCCATTGCAGCAGGAGTGAAAGTGAAACTGCGGCCCACTCTGCTTATTCTGGTTCAAGCAAAACACATGCTTGCAACAAAATATCAATCATAGAATCCTTGGGAGCTGAAGGAAACAGCAGGCCTGGCCTGACCACTAAGAATAACATTATCTCATTATAGAAGTGCGAGGTGAAGCAGAGAGGAGGCTTCATTAGTAGGAGGCCCCGGCTTAAAGGAACACCATATCAAGTATAGAAGATAAATAAACCCCAGAAACCTGCATCCAGCCAGCCTTGCTGGGACATTGGCTCAATGGGAGCTGTGGGCAGCCTTAAAGCCTGAAAGCACCAATCAGCCCATCACCTATGCTGGCCAAAACCCAATGGGGTGAGGGACGTTCCTGGGGGGCTTGGCCAGCCTGGAGACAGCCATCAGCCCCTCACCCAGGCTGGTCAGGCACACTAGCAGGTGGACACCCCCAGAGGGGTCCCAGACTGTGAGAGGGCACAGGCCGGGCTGAGGGACCTCCCGAGTGCACAGAGCAGCTGCAGGGTGGAACAGCGCAGGACCCAGGACCCGTGAGTGGGAAAGAGGCAGCAGGGTTGGCGGCCTGCTTGGCAGCTCCCCAGGCCCTTTGTGGGGTACCAGGGAGCAGGAAAGAGGCGGTGGGGGCCGAGGGCCTGCTTGGCAGCTCATCAGGCCCTTTGAGGGGCACCAGGGAGTGGGAAAGAGGCAGTGGGGGCTGGGGGCCTGCTTGGCGGCTTCCCAAGCCCTTTGTGGGGCACTGGGGAGCAGGAAAGCAAGGCTGCAGGGGCTGGAGTCCTGCTTGGTGGCTCCCCAGACCCCTTGGCGGCACCAGGGAGTGGGAAAGGAAGGCAGCAGGGGACAGGTGAGTGGGAAAGAGTTGGCGGCCTGCTTGGCGGCTCCCCAGGCCCTTTGGGGGGCACTGGGGAGCGGGAAAGCAAGCTCTTGGGGGCTGGGGGCCTACTTGGAGGCTCCCCAGTTCCCTTCCGGGGATCAGGGAGCAGGAAAAGGGTGGCCTGACCACGAGGCGGGGTTTTCCCTGCTTTCTGGTGGCTGGAGGAAGATGGGCAGTAAGCAAGCTTGGGAGGCAGGCAGCACCCAGCCCTGGCCACAGCTCAAAAAAGAGAACAACATGCAGGGGAGGGCAAGAGTCTGAGAGATCAACATAGAGGGGGTGCCTACTCCAAGCCTGGGGGCAGGCCCCCAGCAGGTAGACACACACAGGAGGACTGCTCTGAGCCTCAGATGTGGCTGGGGGCAGGTCCCCAGTGGCGACACCCCCCCCCACACACACACACACAAAAGGCGCCTGGCAGACTGGGGCCATCATAGGACATCCACTGAGGGGTTCCAGACTGTGAGAGGGAGCAGGTTGAGCTGAGGGACCTCCTCCCCCTCCCCCCCCCCCCGTGCACGAATTTCATGCACTGGGCCCCTAGTGTAAACATAATGTCCATCATACACAATTACCTGAGCTCTTGTTCACACAGCACTCTTTTCCATCCTCCAGGAGCATCATTTCCACCCTAAATTGTCCTATACTACTGAATTATTTTCTACAGTCCTTTTTTTCTCTCTCTCTGGAAAAACAAGGTAAAAGAAAATAGTATTAAATAGGTCATAAGGATGAAAATATTACTTTGTTGTCCTCCAAGAGAAATTTCTTTTTTTTAAATATATTTTATTGATTTACAGAGAGGAAGGGAGAGGGGCAGAGAGTCAGAAACATGGATGCGAGAGAAACATGGATCAGCTGCCTCTTGCACACCTCCTACTGGGGATGTGCCTGCAATCAAGGTACATGCCCTTAACTGGAATTGAACCTGGGATCCTTGAGTTCGCAGGCCGACGCTCCATCCACTGAGCCAAACAGGTCAGGGCAAGAGAAGTTTCTTGAGATGCAATTTCTAACAAAGTTTTTTTAACCTTTGATTGCCTTCTTGAGATGCAATTTCTAACAAAGTTTTTTTAACCTTTGATTGCCTTCTCTTTCAGGAGGAAGAATCTGTAAATCACATGTATTCAAATATGCATTTTCTCACAATTCAACTTGAATTACTTATTGGTAAGTAAAAATTCTCCCCATTTGTGTGGGAAATTGGGAATCAGAAACTATTTTAAGGCATAAATCTGGCATGTCATTGAAAAAACAGTTAAAATTATCAGCTGGATTGAAATAAGATTATTATATTTGGAAAGACCTATGACCTTAGATTCTTCAACATCTGAATCCTTAAAATGTCACATAGTGGAAGCTTTATAATGAGAGTAAGCAGAGGGGGATGCTCTAGGAAAATTTATAAGCTTCATTAATGAAATTATGATCTTGATTTCTCTTTCTGATTGTTGTTAGTGTAAAGAAATGCAACTAATTTTTGTATATTGATTTTGTATCCTCTACATTACTGAATTTGCTTTTTAGTGCAAACAGGGTTTTGTTTTGTTTGTTTTTGTGTATGTGTGTGTGTGTGTGTATTCTTTAGGGTTTGCTATATATAATGTCCTGTCCTCTACAAATGGAGGTACTTTTATTTCTTCCTCTCCAATTTGGATGCCTTTTCTTTTTGTTTCTTGCCTAATTACTGTCTAAGAAGTCTAATACTCTCTTGAGTGAAAGTGATGAGAATGGGCATTCTTGTCTTAGTCCTGATCTTAGAGGGAAAGTTTTCATCCTCTCACTATTAAAAGTATAATGTTAGCCTTAATTGATTTGGCTCAGTGGATGAAGCATCGGCCTGCAGACTGAAGGGTCCCAGGTTCAATTCTGGTCAAGGGCATGTACCTTGGTTGAGGGCACATCCCCAGTGGGAGGTGTGCAGGAGGCAGCTGATCCATGTTTCTCTCTCATCAATGTTTCTAGCTCTCTATCCCTCTCCACTTCCTCTCTGTAAAAAGTCAATAGAATATATATTTTAAAAAGTATAATGTTAGCTGTAGGTTTTTAATAGATGGCTTATCATGTTGAAGTAGGTTCATTCTGCACCCACTTTATCGATAGTTTTTATCATGAATGCATGCTGAATTTTATCAAATGCCTTTTTTGTATCTACTGAAATGGTCATATTATTTTATCTTTCATTTTATTAATGTAATTATCACATTGATTTGCAGATGTTGAATAAATCCCACTTGATCAAGCTGTACATTGTTTTTAATTATTAATGAATATTTTCTGGGTACTTACTTGGATTATAGAAAGCCATCAGCATTTCTCTTGTTTGTAAGAGATAGACCCAATATTTTAAACCCAATAGACTGAAAGCCTCCTTGTCTTATCTTCCTTTGTGTCGAAGCCAGTGGTTCTCAGCTGAGAATGATTTTAATCCTCCAGGGGTATTTAGCAACATCTGGAGACATTTTTATTTATCACAACTGGGGAGTGCTTTGGCATCTAGTAGTTAGAGGTCAGAGCTGCTGTCAAACATTCTGTAATGCATAGGACACCTCCCTATGGCAAAGAATTATCTGGTCAAAAATATCAATAATAACGAGTTTGAGAAACTCTTTTCTAAGCCTACATTGAAGTACTAGCTCCTCTAAAGAGTATGAGAACAAAGAGGACACACACAAGCTCCAGAGAATGAGGTCTAATCTTCCTCTAGTGGGTCATCTTCACTTGTCTTATAGCACCAGCTTCATGGGACAAAGACTAAAGAGAATATAATCATCGAGACTATTAAACAAGAAAATAAAGGAAGAAAGTTTAGTTTCTTCTTCAGAAATTCTTCTTCCTCTTTCTTAAAAAGTTAGAAATATCTATTCCTCTAACTAAGACCTAAGGATGTAGTAGAGGGAAATGTATCTCTCCCACCAGATCAATGTATGCCTTTACTTGCTTATTTTATTACCTACCTGGAAAAACTTTGAGGACTTAAATACATTTTATTGCTGTGTGAAAACTAAACTCCTTCTTGATTGATGTTTTCCTATAATATATGGTCAAGAACTCTTAACACAGAATGAGAAATACTCTGCAAATTAGCCTTTTTTTATTTTTTAAACTCCTTGAGTGTTACCTATTTATGCCTAGTCCAGAGCTCATTCATACTAAACCTATGGCCTTTCCCTGCATATATTACCTTACAATATAGCTTTCTTAAGATTTCATTCACCTGGGATTGTTCTGAAGACAGGAAATGCCAAATCATCACTCAAGGCTCAAATTAAGGGGCATCACATCTGCATAGCATTTTCAGCTCTTGTCAGTCAGACTGGCCTCTTTTCCTTCTGTTGTCCCACAGCACAATGTAACTTCCTTAATTTGGTACTGATTCCTCCTGGCTTTGTATTATACCTAGTTGTTTAACGTTAACACCTTATAAGAACAATGTTCCAACTCTTCATTTCTGTATCTGGCAAAGTATGTACTCTATAATGTTGGCTAAACTTTAAATGAAAGTGGCAGAAACGAAAGGAGAGGATGCAAACAACTGATGACTTCAATTAAGTTTTCCATGAGCTTAAAACTTTAAAAATACATTGTCCTAATGAGGAGAAGGAATAGCTATTTGCCAATGTTGTACTAACACGCATCTCAAAAGACATTTGTTTTCGCTAAATAAGTTATCTGTGCTTAACAACTACTGGGAGTTAATGACTATAATAACCACATGGGATGAAGACTGGAGGATTTCCTCATGACAAATTGTTTATAGATTTATTCTCCCCATTAGAGAACAGGTAGTTGTGTGAGAGAATTAGCTTTGATATCAACTTAATGGCATATTTGTCAGCTTTTGAGATAGTATGAAAATATACCACCTGCTTGTCCAAATGTAGGAGTTCATGAATCAAGGATTTGATAAGCTGTTCCTATAGCTAAGTTTTCATTTTATTATTATAAAAACTCAGGTACATAAAACGTTATTTTAGGTAAAAATGCCATAATTTGGAATATATTAAAATAATACAGTTTTTTAAATATCTTTACGTGATGAGGATTATTACTTACCAAACAAACGTTTTGTTCTGTGTTTATCTTAAAATTAATTTTAAAAACTCAGAACATTGTATTTTGGCTAATTATGCCAATTGTGAAAAACTTGTTTTCTCTTATTTAAAATATTTTTAGATACAAAATATTATTATATACATTTCCTTTTTGGCTTTGTTTATTTGCAATAATTTTAGCTAATGTATGAGAAATACATATGTTAGCTTCACCGCTGTTGTAAGTACTATATGTGTTAAATAATAAGATTCTCACAACAACTCAATAAGGCACGAGTTAACAAACTGTTTATATAAAGAGCCAGACAATAAATATTTTAGGCTTTGTAATCTATGTATAATCTGTTTCAACTAATCAATTTGCCATTGTAGTTCAAATGCAGTACTAGCATTTTGTATACATTAATGAGTATGGCTAAATTCCAATAAAATTTTATTTATAAAAATATACAGTGGGTTAGGGTTGGCCAATAAGCCATAGTTTGACAAGAAGACTATAAAATAAAAGTCATCTTAAGTTTCTATTTTACAAATTGAGAAAATTTAAATGAAACATGCACAAATTAACAGTAAAGCTAATTTAGCTTGCAAATGGTAAAATACTGATTAACCCAACTATTCTTTTCCCTGAACGGTGCACTCCAAGATGATAGCTATATGTGGGTATAGAGTCCTTGAGGTATGGCTAGTCTGAATTGGATTGTGATATAAGTTAAAATACACACAACCCTCCAAAGATTTAGTGTGAAAAAGTATCTGCAATATCTCAATAACCTTTTAAATATGATTGTATGTTGAACTAATAATATTTGGATACATAGGGTTAAATACATTAAAATTAAACTCACCTGTTTCTTTTTACTTATTTTAATATGTCTACTAAATATTTAAATGGTCGTGTGTACTTACATTTGTGACTCACATTGCATTTTTATTAAAAACTAGGCTGTTGATAATAACTGCCACTGTCTTTACACATGCACAAGAAGTTATATTAAAATATTCCCCTTCCAAATGTTTCTAGCAGTGGGATTTCCAGGAAGGCAGAGTGAGACCATCTATCAATCTGCTCATTTAACAAACAGAAAACACAATAATATATTAAAATCAACTTTTTCAGAACTCTGTAAATTAATCAACTGCTTGCAAAAATCTGAGCAGCATTCATTCAAGAAATACTGGAAGAACATTTATTCAAGGACGACTGTGGGGCCTGTGGCTCTCCTGGGGACCTTCATTTTCCCTGCTGACATCTGGGGTTTTGACCTTTCCTTTTTCATTCTACTTTTGCTAAGACACACTTAATTTTTTTTAAAAATCTACATCTTTCACCTCTTGGGCTTTTCAGATGTCATTACTTCCAATTTATATATACAGGATGGGGCAAAAGTAGGCCTATAGTTATAAGTACATGAAAGAGTTTATTCTTGTATTATGTTTATTAACTATTGTCTTATTTTCCATATGAACAGCTGTAATTCTACTTTTGTCCAACCCTGTATATATAAATGATATATGTATCAATAATATAACAAAAGAGTGTGAAGAAAATAGATGTATTCTGGAATAAAATTTCTATATAGTATTGAAATTAAATTAGTACTCGTCCAAATCCAAATTAGATTGTTTTAATTAAGATGCTTATTCTAAATCTCTAGGGTAACCACTTAAAAAAAAAAACACCTAAAAAAATATAGCAGCCCAGCCAGCATGGCTCAGTCATAGAGGGTCGACCTATGAACTAGAAGGTCAAAGTATGATTCCCAGTCAGGGCACATGCCCAGGTTGTGGGCTACATCCCCAATGTGGGGTGTGCAGGAAACAACTAATCAATGATTCTTTCTCATCATTCTCTCTCTCTCTCTCTCTCTTTCTCTCTCTCTCTCTCTCTCTCTCTCTCCCCCCTGCCTCTCTGAAATCAATAAAAATTTATTGAAAAATAAAAAAATATATATAGCAAAAGAAATAAAATGATTGAAATGATAAACTGGAAAAAGATCCATTTTTAAAAATAAAATAAGACAGTAGTGAAGGAAAAGAGAAACAGACATACAAGATAACAAAATAGTAGAGTCTGGCCTGAGTGGCTCAGTGGTCGAGTATGGACCTGTGAACTAGGAGGTCAAGATTCTATTCCTGGTCAGGGCATATGCCTTGGTTGTTGGGTTGATCCCCAGTGGGAGCAGTGCAGGCGATGGATGATAATGATTATCTCTTATCATTGATCTTTCTATCTCTCTCTCCCTCTCCCTTCCTCTTTGAAATTATATATATATATATATATATATATATATATATATATATATATATTCTGCAAACTCTCATTCTGAGAAACACTTTTCTCAGTCTATTGAGATCTTGCTTTCAAGTATGCCCTCTGTTTGGTAAAATGAAATATAAGAAACTCTTTAAAAATTTTTTTTCTACAGATTTAGACATTCTTATGTTAACAGTTCTTTGAAAAGATCAACAAAAATTGACAAACCTTTAGCTAAAATGGCCAAGAAAAAGAAAAAGGGAGAAGACACAATAACTAAAATCAGTAATAGAGAGGGAATATTACTACTGACCCTATAGCCGAAACAATCTTGGAAAAGAGTTACAAATTTGGAAAATGATAATATCTCCATTTCAAAACTTATCAAAAAGCTATAGTAATCAAGTGTATCTAGTCAGCTAAATAGGAGTAAGAATAATCTTTTCAATAAATGATTCTGGGACAATTGGATATTCTCATGAAATAAATAACGGTTGATTTCTAGCTTACAACACATACAATGTTTACACAAAAACATCCATAGATGTAAACATAAGAACTGAAACTATAAAAATCTTAGGAAAAAATAATAGCATATCTTGTAGACCTTGAATCAGTCAATGGTTTCTTATATATGACTAGGGGCCCAGTGCACAAAAATTTGTGCACTCGGGGGGGTTCTTCAGCCCAGCCTGTGCCCTCTCGCAGTCTGGGACCCCTCTGGGGATGTCCACCTGCTGGTGTGTCTGGCCAGCCTGGGTGAGGGGCCGATGTCTGTTTGCAGGCTGGCCAAGCTCCCCAGTAGGGACCCTCACCCCAGGGGGTGTGGAAAGCCTGGGTGAGGGGCTGAGGGCAGTTTTCAGACTGGCCACAGCCCCTTCAGGATTCAGGTCCCTAATGGGGTGCCTGGCCAGCCTGAGAGAGGGGCTGAGGGCCATTTTCAGGCTGCCCACAGCTCCCATTGACCCTCGGGGCCATCCACCTGGGAAGTCATCGGGTGACCGTAGCACACCTGATGGCTTCCCAGGATGGAGCCTCAGAGCCGGCAGCCTGGTCCCCCCCCCTGGGCTTCTGCCTGGGAAGCAATCGGGTGGCTGGGGCACACGTGGGGAGCCCCGGAGGCCCAATGTGTGTGTCCCAAATGATCGATTCCAGGCCGCAGCCTCTTCCCGCCCTGATCATCCCATCCACGGCTTCAGCCACTGGCTTGCTTGCTCTTCCCATCCTGTACTTTGGCTGGACCCTGTGTGCAGCTTCTCAGGGCTGCGGCCTCTGTCATCTTGGCTAGGCTAATTTGCATATAGTTGATCTGATTGGCTGGTGGGCGTGGCTTACCTATCCCAAAGAGACGATTAATTTTAATATTACGCTTTTATTAGTTTAGATAGCCGAAGCACAAGGGATAAAGAAAAAATAAATTGGCCTCTATCAAAATTAACTTTTGTGCTGGAAATTATATCATCAAGAAAGTGAAAAGGCAACTCAGCTATTGCCACCACCTGACTGAAAGAACAAAGGGAAGAGATAGTGCATTGGGTTCCCCTAGAGCTGGGACTAGAAAGGAGGGACCAATGAAATCAGGAGGAAAACAAAGCAATTGCTAATGGCCTAAGGTATAGAGAAAGGAGGAAACATAGCTTTTCTCTTTCTCCTGTCCTTCAGTATCATCTAGTTCTCTCCCATTAGCAGAGCTCAGATAGAAGCAAGTGAACCTGGGAAATATAGTTTGAAAGAACTGGGCCCACTTCAATAGATTGTAACACGTAATGTAAGCAGATGGATCCACAAACAAATAGGGAAATACCTGGTACAATGCATCATCCTCTGGATGTAGGCATATATGCTACAATTTAATTGCCATAATTTTACAAAGGATACAGTATGGTAATATACAATATGGGAAGAGCATAAATTCTATGCGTATAGTGTGTGTGTGTGTGTGTGTGTTTTGTATTCTTAACTGCAAAGAAGCCTGGGGAGGTGGAGATCACTGTGTTAGCTGCTTAGTTTCCTGAATAGAAATAACATCCCTCTACCTCATCTGCTAAATTACATTAATAGTGCCCATTCCTTATAGAGAGGGTTTAGCAAAATAATAGATGTAAAATTCCTAGTACATCATCTGGCACAGAGTAGGAAAGTGATAGTTACTTTCTCATTTCTGCCTTTTGATCTCATTAGGCAATCCTCCTAGAGATGTTCTCTTTTTGGTAATTTGTGGTCTGAAACAACAAAGTCAAAGTTGCGGTCATATTAAGAAAAAAACCAGCTTGCCAGCACGGCTCAGTGGTTGAGCATCCATCTATGAACCAGGAGGTCATGGTTGCACTCCCAGTCAGAGCACATGCTCAGGTTACAGCCTCAGTCCCTAGTGGGGGGCATGCAGGAGGCTGCTGATCCATGATTCTCTCTCATCATTGATGTTTCTCTCTCTCTCTCTCTCTCTCTCTCTGAACTCAATAAAAATATATTTTAAAAAAGAAAATCTACTATCTCATAATGATGATTGCTATTCATTGTGAGAGCTGTCATTTTATCTGGCAACTTCCAAAACTGCTGCCTTGGTGAACAGACGTGGATGCTGGGCTGTGTGATTTACATTACATGGATCTCTGCTCAATTACGATTCGCAATTTGGCTAATCTGTCATCTATTCACCACAAATCAAATATATGTGTGCAAAATTAGTTAAGACAGGGAGGCTGTGACTAATAAACAAAAGTAAAACTGGTGTTGGGGAGGGTAGGAGAGCTCTTCCAAGTGACAACAGAAGCAGTATTCAGCCTTTACAGATGATCTCCTCGTCATTAAAATACTAAGTTCCTCGGAGAAATTCATTAAGCAGTTTTGCAGTTTGCTGCTAGCAGCCAATCAGCACTGTTACTATTCAGTAAAATTAGTCATGTAATTGAACCAAATAATTTTTGCAGGAGTCCTCATTATCCTGGCCATGTTCAGAGACCCCTTAATCCTTGGTTCTGAGTCAGTGCTTCACAGCATGTGTCCAGGAAGGCAACACCGGGCATTGTTAAGAAGTTCTTTTTGTGGATGGAGCATAAAACTCAAGGTCATGACCATTTGTGTTCATTAAAAATCCCACAGAATTTTGAGATGGGGTAGGGATATTCACTCTCTCTCTGGTGTTCTGGATAACTTCCAGCTGGATAATTACTTTCTGCCTGTAAAAATGATCCCCCTGCAATTGCAGTTGGCTAGGGTCTTTATTTATTTTTTTCCCACTTCCACTTGCATCTGTTGTGAGACTGGTGATAATTTCAATAGGTCAAAGGCCACCTGATCTTTTTTGGGATGAGTTTTTGCAGTCTCTGCTACCCTGAGAATCTTTCTTGGACTCCAGAAATTATGAGTTTTATGTTGTGTAATCACGACCTCTGCCTCTTAGTAAATTTTCTAGAGTTTTGGGGACAGCATATCTACCATTTTCTTATTAGTAAATCTTCTAGATTAATTTGGGGAGGGCATATGCACTATTTTCTTGAAGTTATTCTATTTTTTGATTTTATTACATTATATGCATATGTAGCTGTTCACTATCCTATAACTTTTTTCATAACTTTGCTGATACATATAGAGGGATGCCAGGATAGATGGGTATCCAGATATTACATCACAATAGGTTATTCATTTCTCTTCCACTGTTTTATACTTCTTTAACATATATTTGACTATCTTTACTCATCTAATCCTTCACCACAGCATATATAGCTCCTATCAATGTCTGGTTTCCCTCTAAACATCTTATAAACTTTATACCATACAATGATCTCTGAAGTTCAGAAATCTAAAAAAGATAATGTTGTTGCACTATCTCCTCTCATAGACAACTTTTTAATTAAGTGGATTTTTCTCCCTTGACTTGTTTTACAGACGTGTAGGAATCAAAGGGAAACCTATTGGAAATCAATCTGGAGGATTACTATTATTTATTTAAAAAGTACTGAAGGTTGATTTCAAAGCAAAAAGATTTAATTTCCCTTTTCTCTTTAAATACATTTTTATTGATTTCAGAGAGAGGAAAGGAGATGGAGAGAGACAGAAACATTAATGATGAGAGAGGATCATTGATAAGCTGACTCCTGCACACGCCATATTCAGGATTGAGCTGGCAACCTGGACATGTGCCCTGATCTAGAATCAAACCATGACATCTTAGCTCATAGGTCTATGCTCAACCACAGAGCAACACTGGCCGGTTTCCTTTCTGAAAAGTGCTTTCCTCCTTCATTGTGTCCATTTCTTACACCATAAGAGAACATAGATTGGTAAGCTGTAAGAAATAATTTCTACTGATGACTAAAGAGTTTTCATGATCAAAAAAGGTGCCACAAGTGCCTTGTCATATCCAGAGCAAAGAGTAAGTAGATGTTTTTTGAATGGAAGTCTTTCCAAAAATCTCAAATGAAAGTTAGGTTTAGTCACTTGAAAATTCAGTCCTCTCTATGCCTGGTATCGACATTGATATTAACCAGTCAAACATCAAAAGACTATTAAGGGTTACTTGCACCAATCTTTTATTGACACAGGCAGAGAAATTAAACTGAAATTGATGGGGCCAATGTCACATAATAAAAAGCTGAGACTAGAATCTAAGTATCATTGTGACTCTACTACCCCAAAAATCTTTTGTAGGACCTCAAAAGTTCAAAATTTTTGTCTGGTACTATCAGATTCTTTACCTTTTTCTCAATATCTTTTCTAGAGTTAATGAAAGTCTATTTCTGCTATTCTTTCTAAAGTAATGTCTCTTTTGAGCTTCATTACATTTTTTGGTTCCTGACCAAGACTCTTCACATGATCATGTAATACATGGAACTTACTGTTTCCTGTGGCATAAAATATCATTTTTATATGGAGTCTATTCTACTCAGAAAGCCTGGAATCTGTGATATAGAAGGAATACACTGAGGTAACAAAAATTGTCTGACATGGCGTTTATACATTGGTTCATGTCATCCAATTTATCAGTATACATATGTAAAATTCGATACTACATTAATGGGAGAAGTGAGGCTTGTGGAGATGATTTTGAAGAGTGGGCTGAGCTGGTGAATACAGCTTGTGACCTGGTGTTCCACATGAGAAGGTGAACACAGTAAAAGGGAAATTAAGTTAATTCCATGGGAGTTGCCAGTCTGGATTAGATTACTGATCCATAAATGTTGGATATCTTCCCATAGCAACAGACGCTTGTTCTAGGAGTTTATCAAGAAGTCAGATACTAAACCAAATGAATAATGCAAATGAAAGTGGATTGCAAAAGCCTTGAAGTAACCCAGAAATGGAAAGCTGAAAAACAATGAATTAGTTTTTTTAAAATAATTTTATCACCTTTTGGAATATGTTCATTACATATAATATACATTAATAATTGCATAATTACATTAAATTATATATCACTGGCTGTAAGAGAATCCTGAGGCTTTGGTGGTTGTATTCAGAACATATGCCTTTTAAGAAAAGTGACTTTAAAAACATTTTTGTACATATTTTGCAGTGGCATGTAAATTGATAATTGGATGTCAATATAAGAACACACCTTAAATATAAATATAAGAATACTGGGGGCCCAGGGCATGAATTTGTGCACCTTGAAAGTTACTGTGGGCTGCAAGGCTGCAGTGAGCAAAGGGGTGAGTCTGGGCCCATCCACTGTGCCCCCGCCCAGCCCCTTCCGCCGTGGCCCCCAACCCCCTTTCTACTGGCAGCCCCACTCTCGCTTCCGCTCCCACGCGCTGATGGTGCCTGCCCAGCTCACTCCTGATGATGGCAGGGAGCGACTGGAACTGGTTGCCCAGTGGGTGTGAGCGGGGCCAGTGCCGTCAGCAGGTGTAGCAGCAGCTGCTTCCCGGATCATCCCTGTGGAGCAGGGGGAGGTGGAGAAGCCCTGAGGGGTGATTGGGGCGACAGCCACTGCTTGCATCTGCTGATGCTGCCAGAGTGATCTTGGGCCTGGTGCCAGGCACTGGCAGCAGGTGCAAGCAGGGCTGGTGCCAGCAGCAGGTGCGAGTGCCAGGTGGGGCCCAGCACGCGGGAGTAAAGGATTTTCAGTAACCACCAGAGGCTCACTGTGATGACAGCGATCAGTGCCCCACCTTTGTCTGGTGCCCCCGCTCTCCTGCTCCATCATCCTGCCATGGCTCATGGCCACCATCTTCCGCGTGCACCCCTTGGTGGTCAGTGCACATCATAATGAGTGGTTGGTTGTTCTGTCATTTGGTCTATTTGCATATTAGCCTTTTATTATATAGGATTCTTTAATATAAATATATAAAAGGTTAAATTAGCAGTACATGAAAAGCTATAAATATTAAATAAAATAAAACTGGTGAAGCTATAAAAATACCAGAGAAAGTAGACTTTAAGTCCAGAGGACTTACAAGAAACCAAGAAATACATTTCATGATAATAAAAGGGTCAGCCTATAAAAAAGATATCAAAATGTACAATCATATTCCCTATATCAGAACTTCAAAGTACATGAAGCATAAATGGACAGAACTAAAAGAAGAAAAGATCCATGACACATAAGAGAGATTTAAATTGACCTTTCTTCATAGCTAATGGTATATGCAAACAAGAAATTAGACAAGATATAGAAGTTTTCATCAAGATTAAGGAGACTAACCTAATTGTTATGTAAAGACCACTAAACCCTAAATGTCTGATAAGCATTTTCTTCAAGTGTACATGCAATATTTACCAAAATAATAGTATGTTTAGTCCTAAATTAAGGTTCAATATTTTTCAGTTTTAAAATCATTTCAAAGCATTTTACTTGACTAGATAGGAATTATATCAGAAATACATTTAAATAAAGAAAAACCAAATATACCCAACTGTTGGAAGTAAAGCAATGTATTCTAAAATATATAATGATTAAAAGAAGATATCACAAATACAGTCATAAATTAATTTGAACTAAAAGCTAATAAAAGCCCTGACTGATTTGGCGCAGTGGATGAAGCGTTGGCCTGTGGACTCAAGGGTCCCAGGTTCGAATCCAGTCAAAGGCATGTACCTTGGTTGTGGGCACATCTCCAGTGGGGAGTATGCATGAGGCAGCTAATCAATGTTTCTCTCTCATCGATGTTTCTGACTCTCTATCCCTCTCTCTTCCTCTCTGTAAAAAATCAATAAAATATATTTTTTTAAAGATAAATAAAAACTAATAAAAATATGTGAAAACCAATGAGAAACAGCAAAATATATACTTAAAGAGAAAGCTACAGTATCAACTGCATAAATTAGGAAAGAAATAAAAACACCTCTGAAAAGTAATGATATAAAATTCCACCTACAAGCCAGTCAATGAAAGAAAAATACCACATGATCTCACTCATTTTTGGATAATAAAGACCGTTATAAACTGATGAACCAAGCAGAGGCAGAGCAGCATTGAACAAACTGTCAAACTACAATGGGAAGGCCACGGTGGGTTGGGGTGGGGTCAAGAGATCAACTGAAGGACTTGTAAGCATGCATATAAGCATAACCAATGGACACAAGACACTGGGGGTAGGGGAGGCCAGGGGAAGGTCAAGGGGGGAAAAAAAGGAGACATGTGTACTACTCTTTGTAATACTTTAAGCAATAAAACAAAATTTTTAGAAAATTACACCTTAAGGTATTAGAAACAACAACAGAAAATATATCCAAAGAAAGTAAAATATAGACAATAAAAATAATAGGTATGAATTAAATAGAACAAAAAAACACATACATTTAAAACATCAACAACACAAAATTTGGGTCTTTGAACAAAAATAATACAAATTATATACTTCTTAAGACTTATCAAGGAAAAACAAGAAGGAGGAATATATTCCTAATATGAGCAATGAAAATTACTGACTATATATATATAAAGGACAAAAATTATTAAGGTGGACTACAACAAAAATGAAAAATATTATTTATTAAAATATACCATAAGGAACTCAAAAGACACATTTACAGTGGGAGAAGATATTGGTTAAATAAACACATAAAAGTCAAGGTCTCATTTATAGAGTATATAATGCACTTTTATAAATCAATAATAAAAGACAACCTGATAGAAAAAAATGGGCAGAATATTTATTTAACCAGACACTCTCTTAAAAGCACATCCAATTTCCCAACTTAAAAATGGGACTCACCTATAATTATGAATAGATGCAATGACATGATGACTGGGATTTGAGTCAAAATAATCCAGTGAGGTCCTGGCCCAAAAAAGTTGTGGGTTCTAACCCCAGTCAAAGCATGTACAAGAGGCAACCAAGGATGTGTCTCTCACATGAATCTCTCTCTCTCTCTCTCTCTCTCTCTCTCTCTCTCTCTCTCTAATAAAAAATATCCTTGGATAAAGATTAAAATAATAAAAATAATAATAATGCAGTGAGGTAAGGGCCAGAAGGGTTAAAATAGAAATGAAAAAGAGTGGCAATGAGCTGATGATTTACATCTGTGTGGTGAGGATATGGGGGTCATTAAACTAGTTTTGTGTGTAAAAAGGTTCCCTGATAAATATTAGAGAAGTAAAGGAAAATATGGACATAACCCAAATGATTCCACAATGATGCTATAATGCTCCATGAGAACTTTGTTATATTCAGTGTTAGCAGCACTAGAAACCAGAGTGCCCATATTGTGAAAAGGTGAAATTATTTTTTATTCCTAAACTCCTAGTACCTTTTCATTATACTCCAGTATTGAATGTTATCTGAGTCTGTCCCTTCTTTGCTAAATTAAAGAACTTGATATATTGAATAACTTCATTTAGAACTGTTTGCTCATTCATTTTAGCAAGTATTTATTTAGTATTTGTATGCTAGGACAAACTATGAAATACTAGCAGCATGACATGGCTTTATTCTCTCCATTCAATAAGACATAATCCATCAAAATAACAAGTATTACACGTGGGTATGTGTGTGTCTATAGCAAACATGTACTGACTCTTGTGGTGCTTTAATTTTTTACTCTGATATTTAAAATTTTTTTTTATTGGTTTCAGAGAGGAAGGGACAGTGAGAAACGAGTAGAACATCCATGATGAGAGAGAATCATTCATCAGCTGCCTCCTGCATGCTCCACACAGGAGATCGAGTCTGCAACCTGGACGTGTGCTCTAACTGTGAATCCAACCATGACCTCCTGGTTTATATGTTGATGCTCAATCACTGAGCCACACTGGGCTGACTTTACTCTGAAAATTTTTTTTAAATATATTGTATTGATTTTTCACAGAGAGGAAGAGAGAGAGATAGAGAGTTAGAAACATCAATCAGCTGCCTCCTGCATACTCCCCACTGGGGATGTGCTCCCAACCAAAGTACATGCCCTTGACTGGAATTGAACCTGGGACCCTTGAGTCTGCAGGCTGATGCTCTATCCACTGAGCCAAACCAGTTAGGGCTTTACTTTGGCTTTTGATCATTGTGAGAATGTGTGTATAGAAGCTGAAAGGACACATCAGCCATATTCATTTAACTAAATAATTGAGTAAAAACAATTTTTTCCCTACCTGTCACATTCTCTCAAAAAAAAAAAAAATCCTCATGCAATTAACTAAAATACACTGGTTTTCAATTACAATTTTAATTGTTTTTTAAAAAGCATTCTATTTTATGCTAATTGCATTAAAATAAAACATAAGGTAATGTAAAGGTAATGTTTTAAATAATTTATTTTTAACTTTCTCCTTTACCAGATACATAAATTCTAATGGTCTATATCTCAGAAAATTTTCTCTCTTCAAATGTTGCATATAATAAACACTTAGTAAATATCTTACTTAAACTGTTGACATACATTACTACATTATTTGAAAAAAGTGTATTACTATTTCCAGTAACTTATGTTTAAGCATTTTTCAAGGCCATCAAAGTATCATTATAGTATTTTATGTTCTCTGTATAAAACATACTTGAAATATTATTTGTAAAATTATACTGCACATTTCTAGTAATAAAAACAATTTATATTTCTAAATTCATTATTAAATGTGGGCATTTCTTTGCTAATACTCCCTAAAATTTTTCACTGTTTGAAATAAAAATATACTGAATCTGAATTTCAAATTCATTGTATTCCCTATGCCAAACTTTTTGTTTATCTTTGTTAAACTATTTGAAATCTTGCAAATATCAGCTGAGTGCTAAAGAGAATTAGAAGACAATTGAGTTGTGTGCCGTTGATGAAATTTACTTTAATTTATATCCCTAATTGGATTTGAGTATTATTCAATTTTAAAAGGCCCCATTTTTAGGAAGTTAGAAATTAAAATGCCTGAGAGGATAGTAGTATTTAGGTCATATCCAGGTTCCAAACTTAATAATTTCATTTACTTGTCCTTTACCTTATTAGAATACAGGTAACAAGAAATTCTGTTATAATTATGCTACTATATGGTGGGTGGAGGTAAAAGAATATTCCCCTAAGAATGTCTACATTCTAATCCCAGAAACCTATAAAGGTATGATATTGCATGACAAGGGGAATTAAGGAATTAGGGTTGCAGATAAAATTATCCTTCTATTCAGGTGACTTGAAATTGGGAGATTTTCCTCAATTATTTGGGTGGGTCGAATATAATTACAAGAACCATAAAGGAGGGAAAAGAGAGGAAAAAATAATTTTTCAGAGTAATAAAATCTGAAAAAAGACTTGTTTGGATGTTGCTGGTGTGGACAAAAGGAGCCGCATGCTAGCCTGGAAAGCTCAGCGGAGGCCTTATGGCAGTCTTGCAAACTCAGAAACCTAAAGTAACCACAAAAGATGGTCTGAAAATAAACTACAAACAGGTTATAGTGGGTAGTCACATCCTAGGCCAGTATTTTCCCTGACAAAGATCACCTTTGATTTTTACTGAGCACATTTGTCTTTTTGCCTCTAAGATAATGTATTTGTGAGATGTCTGGGTAACTTGTAACTTCCCTTTCTTTCCAGACCCCTCAAGGCACAACAAATGGCACCAGGACATTCCCTCATTGTTATTGTTATCAAGTTAATGTCAACTGTTAATTATGTTAAACAATCCTGTAAATATCTATGTAAAAGAAGCATATGTCTATCATTTCGCCTTTTACCCTATCCCAGAGATTTTCCGACTTTGCTTTATCCCACCTCCTTAATCTATCACCAATGAATTTCATGTAACCCACTTACGTATTTTCCTTTTGATGGTAAATTTATAAAAACATGGTATGAACTCCCATTCTCTGGAGCATTATCTCAATTCATTGAGGTTCTGCTTCCCAGCGTATGTCGACAGTTTGGCTGAAATAAACTCACAAAGTTCTCTACAAGTTTTATTGGGGATTTTTTGTTAACACTCATTATGTTTAGAAAAGGAAGATCAATTTGGATTTTGTTCTGCTTACCTTAGTCTTGATAGCCCAGTATTAAAGTTGTACCATGTTCACATATACACACATTGTAGGAGAGTGGAGGAAAAATTTCTAGACAGGAAACTGCTGTGGACTTAATTGTGGCCCCCACCTCCTGCCCTCACCACAATTCTTATGCTGAAACTCTAACCCCAACGTGACTGTTTTTGGAGTAACGGAGTAAATAAGGTTCATTAAGTCACAAGATCTTGATAGGATGAGTGCCCTGTTAAAAGAGCCGCCAGAGAGAGCTCTCTCTGTAGTGTAAGGACACAGGAGAAAGGCTGCAAGTCAGCGGGCAGCACTCTTCAGAACCCAACTATGCTGGGACCCTGTTGTTAGGCTTTAGCCTCCAGAATGGTGAGAAAATAAATATTCTGTTGTTGAAGACACCCAATCTATGATATTTTGTATGGCAACCCAAATAGACGACTACAGGAACATAGTGAGTTGGATGAGTACAACACAAATTTTTTAATGCGAAAATCTCAGATTTATGTTCTTGAATTTTAGAGAAATAGTGACTGTGGTTCTCATATTCCTGAAGGCTTGGTCAGCCTCAGGTACTAGTTCCTTCCAGCTCCAGTTCATGTAATTGTGGACAGGCTTCCTGTGCCACAGAGATTGTTTTGATGGCCTTCTTTC
>PVJC01007620.1:0-18009 GCA_004026665.1 Murina feae | reverse complement strand
TTTCTTTGCTCTTCTGTAACAGGAGGGAGGGAGGGAGGGAGGGAGGGAGGGAGGGAGAGAGAGAAAGAGAGAGAGAGAGAGAGAGAGAGAGAGAGAGAGAGAGAGAGAGAGAGAAGGAGGGAGGAAGGGAAAGATATGTATCTTTTTTTACCATATAATAATCAATTACTGCACATGGAAGTTTATTAAATGGAGTATGGATGTAGCACCTAAAAGTGGGTTTGATTTTTTTCCTGTGTTTTTTAATTCCATAAGTATTTCTTTTTATAATAAACTAGATCCACTAAGAATTGTCTTTAGTTGAGATCCCATGAAAATAAAATAAAAAGACTGCATTTTTTTAACTGAAATTTTATTTTTTCTTAATCCATTAGTTACCTCTTTTTATACCTTTGATTGATTCATTAATATGTATAAGCAGAGGAGCCAGTGTGTGGTGTGGGGGTTAAGGAGCACTTGCTCTTGTCTAGTCACTCACAGCAAATGTACAGAACTTCAGTTTTTGTCCATAGACTACAAATACCACTAAGGCTCAATGGGTTAATGATTTGTAGTCCATGGACAAAACTTTTCTGCTGTTTAAAACACCCAATCTATGGTACTTTGTATGGTAGCCCAAGCAGACTACTACAGGAACATAATGAGTAGGATGAGTACAACGCAGATATTTTAATGTGAAAATCTCAGATTTGCATTCTTGAATTTTAGAGTAATAGTGACTGTGGTTCTCATATTCCTGAAGGCCTTACTTTGTCTCCTGTTCTAATTTTAAATTCATGGATTAACAACTCTATGTTACTTCTTTATAATAGTACTAGGGGCCAAATTTTTGTGCACTTGGGAGGTCCCTCAGCCCGACCTGTGCACTCTCACAGTCTGGGACCCCTCAGGGTATGTCCACCTGCTGGCATGCCTGGTCAGCCTGGGTGAGGGGCTGATGCCTGTTTTCAGGCTGGCCAAGCCCCTCAGTGTGGACCCTCACCCTATTGGGGTGTGGCTAGCCTGGGTGATGGGATGAGGGCCATTTTCAGGCTGCCCACAGTCCCTTCAGGTTTTGGGTCCCTACTGGGGTACCTTGCCAACCTGGGTGAGGGGCTGATGGCTGTTTGCAGGCTGGCAAAGCCCCCCAGTGGCGTCCCTCACCCCAAAGGGGTGTGGCCAGCATGGGTAACGGGCTGAGGGGCGCTTTCAGGCTTTCAGGCTTCCCACAGCTCCCATTGACCCAATGTCCCAGCAAGGCTGTCTGGAAGCAGGTTTCTGGGGTTTATTTATCTTCTATAATTGATACACTGTTCCTTTAAGCCGAGGCCTAAGCAGGCAACGAAACCTCTTCTCTGCTTCAGCTTATGGCTTCTATAATGAAATAATGTTGCCCTTAGTAGTCCCGCCGGGCCTGCTGTTTGCTTCAGCTCCTGAGGCTTCTATGATTGAGACAATGTTGCAAATATGTTGTTGCCTGGAGCACAGAGGGGCTGAGGCAGCCGGAAAACACTTTTACTCCTGCTGCAATGGAAGCTGCCTGTTTACTCAGCTCCATGAGTGCCGGCCTCCATTTTGGCTGGGTTAATTTGCATACAGTCACTCTGATTGGCTGGTGAGCATGGCTTAGGCGTCACAAAGGGATGGCCAATTTCAATATTATGCTTTTATTAGATTAGATAGTATTAGAAGGTTGGGGACTTTTGCATAGAGACTAGGGCAGAAATTCTTTGAAATGGCCCAAGAGAAAAAAAGAGTGTGCTCTCCTAGAAATATATATAGTTGTGGATATTAAAACCTTTGAATATTTTTATAATCATTATGTTGTTAATGACCCCTTTTAAAAATGTTATTAAATGGTGAAAGACAGGCTCCATCTGCCCTTTGTTGAAGATTATTCAAATTAGAATTTGTTTTCTTAGATCTGTAGCCCATCCCTGTGTGTGGTGAGTGTTTAGAATTCAGTTACCATCTAAGAAATCGCTACTATGGGATGAATGGATGTGTTTTGGATTTTTTTTTCTGGGAGGGAGGAGGAGTGATGGGATGAAATAATGCTATAGAGATGGCAGGCTATTCCATCCCTTTTCCATCCTAAAATGTGTAATACCTTCATACTCAGATATACTGATTTACATGAAAAAAATCTGAAGAAAGATTTGGCTTAATTTTAACCACTCAGGGCCACTGCATTTTATTTGTAGTTACCTCTTCAAGTTACAGAAGACAGCAGTTAAGACAATGAATACTTGTATTATCCAACTATCATATAATTGTTCAGGATCAATTATTAGGATTCCTATGTCCAGGGATCTGGAGAGATGCTGGTCAGGTAACAACCATACGTGCAGCATCAGGCTCTCTCTCTCTCTCCCTCCCTGTCTTTCTCTCTCTCTCCATTGCACTTCAGTTGAAGCTGCTTCCAAAATTTCCTTGCTTCCCTCGTAGTGTCATATCACTGTCTTGCTTCCCAAATCAGGAAGAAATAATGAATTCATGTTGGCCAGAATACAGCATAGGGGATTTTTAAAAATCATAGAAGGAGAGACATCTTCTTACTCAGGCAGCATCAAGAAGTAACTTCAAAGAGATAATTTCTTAGTACATGTCTCACGTTTACTTGGATATCTAATGTCTGACAATCTGTAGACTAGAGGTTGACTTTATCATGCATATTCTTATCAATAAACTCTACTGAGATTTCTGTTTGCTTTGCTTTTTTCCCCCCAGAGAGTAAAACACATTTCATTAAACACGTGGTGATACTTAATTGTTTTTAAATTATCTTTATACTCCAAGCTTCAAACTTTTATTGAGATTTTTTCTAATTATCTATATGTTTATGAGCATACCAAGCTCCATAATTCACTTCTCTAGATATACTTATTTGCTAACACTACCAATAAACACAAAAAATAAAAAAAAATGATCCTTGAATAATAAAAATAGTTTCTTAAGGACAATGCATTAAAGGTGTGCTTATTTTATGTCATAAAAATGTCCCATAGGATTGTCTCCCAAAAATTATTTAATTCTATTTCACACACAGCTTTAATAAGTTCAATTATCTGGTAGAAAAACACACAGAAACTATAACCAGTAAGTTAGAAACAGAAGGCTTCTGGAGGAAAAACATTGCTATTGGGAAGAAGTAATAACTGAAAATCTTAAAAAGGGATGGAGATAGAAATTTATGAAACTAACACAGGATATGAAAAATATGAATTTCCTGAGCTGCTTAATATAAAGCATACTTATCAACTAGTTACATTGCTCATTTACACAGTAAATATTTATTTGCAAGAAGAAAAATAAGTGTGAACACCTTTAGGAATAGACATAATAATTACTAACACTAATTGTGCTCACTGTGCCAGACACATCTTCCATTTTTCTCCTGTATTAATTTATTTCATGTCCAATGTAGGAAGTGGGTAGTATTGTTATACTCATTGTACAAATAAAAAACAGAAATTTTCAAGGGTTAGGCCAATTGTCAGGCCACACACCAGTGACGACTAGAGCTCAGTGTGAATTAGCTCTGGAGCTCAAACTCAGAGACACTGTACTATATTTGCTCCTGAAAATCCAATTGACTTTCAAAATAAATGTGATTTTGGCTGTAAAAGTATTTTCAAAAATAGGGATGCGAGGCAGACAGCTATTTGTCTTCTAAAATCAGTTCCTTTCTTCTTATTTAACTCTACTAGCTGGGCCCATGCTGAGACTATATTTTCTAGTTTCCTTGTAGTTAAATGTCTTCCCAATAGAAGTCGAGCTGGAATGATATATGTAACTCCCATTTCACAAGGTTAAAAGATATCTTGAATCCCACATACTCTCTTGGCCTTTCCTATGGGTAGTATTGGTAGTGGCAACCCAGCTTTTTCTCTGTAGCCAAGAGCAAGAGGAGAGACAAGATAGAAGATAGTTGGGTACCTGAATGACTTCATGGAAGATAGTTATTTCGCAGCTGTGGTATAATAACAAATGTATTTTATCTTTGTCCTTGGTTCCTGGAACAAAGATCCATACACATTTGGAATTTTTCTAGCAATAAGAGTGTGAGTGGTGTCTTTTGTTATAATGTGACCCTTTGCAGGCCTTGGATATCTTCAGGATGGGGACTTATCATCAGAAAGATCAAGCTTTGATTAAAAGCTTAGAGCTTTGGTCCCATTCCTTTTCCTGCAGGAAGGGGAGAGGGCCTAGATATTGAGTTAATAATCAATGATTTCATTAACCACGCCTTGGTAATAAAACATCCATAAAACCAGGGTTTGGAAAGCTCCAGACTTGTGGACACATCCAAGTCCACAGAACAGAGGCTTCTGCACTTAGGACACCTATGCGGCTTACCCCATGTACCTTTTCATCGGGCTGTTTATTTGCATCCTTTACAATAAACTGAAATAGTAAATATAGCATTTTCTCTGAGTTCTGTGAGTCATTCTAGCCAATAATTGAACCTGGGGAAGGGTTGTGAAAATACCTGACTTTGTAGGCAAGTCAGACAGAAGCGGGGTAACCTGGGGACCAGCTACTTGCGACTGGTATCTGAAGGGATGACTGTCTTATGAGACTGAGCTCTTAACCTGTGAAGTCTGACACTCCAGTTAGTGTCAGTATTGAACTGAATTGTAAGATGCCTGGTTGGTGTCAGATAATTGGAAAAACACTAATAGTGGCCCAGGCCAATCATCTCTAAAATGTTATGTAGGAGAGCAATAAACTTTAACTTTAGTTAATCTTCCAAATTTTAGATGTCTTTCTTACTGAATCTTAATCTGTTTCCCATCTAATATAGAGAAGTAAGAATACATTGTGCAATGATGGCTCCATTGACATAACTATGTGCTCTATCCTGGATAGGCTGTGGCATGGAACAATGTAAAGTATGTGGAAAAGCAGGACAGACATTAGTTCCAGACTAATCTAGGACTTAATTCTAGATTTATTATCTTCTCCCATTTGTAATAGTGATTGAGCATCCACCATGTATCTTTTTGTGTTGAGGATGTAAAAATAGTGTTTCCATTCTCTGAAGAAAAGGCCAACAAAAGCAACAAGTATAATATAAAAATAAAATAATAGAAGTATTATAATGGAGAAAAGGTTCTAAGAGATGCTAAAGGAGAGGGAACCTGGACTTGTAAGAAAGGAAAAGGAGGGAGAAAACAATGACTTCCCAAGAGAGCCAATGCTTGAGTTAAAAATTTAAGAATGAATACAAATTCATTGTGCAGAAAAGTAAGGGGAAAGAAAGTATAAGCATAAGCAACATCACTTACACTGCATGAGACATATATTAGCAGTAGATAGTGACTAACCAGAAGTCTTTACTCATTGTTGGAATGTAAGATAGAAAAATCCTGGAAAGAGGATATGGGAGAAGCACTGAAGAGTTTGCACTTTATACAAAAAACAATGTGAGGTTCTTGGCATCTTCAAATGGGCATATGGCGATGTCCATCTATTATATTTAATATATACCTCATACTATGTTCTCTTTAAAATATGGGGGATACATAAAACTGAAACATGGTGTCAGCCTTTGAGAAGTTCACAATTTATTGGGAAATCACATAAAAAATCAACAGCAGTGTCTTGTGATCAATGCTACGAAGAAGGCAATTACAGTGTGCTTATATTATGGAAAAGAACAGAATGTGAGAAATTATGAAGGTTTTAAAGAGGACAGTTCATCTGATGAACTGAAAGCAATTTAATAGTCATCAGGTGGGGGTAATAACATGGACAACAGAGAATGAGACTAGAGAATAGTCAGGGGCCAGCTCAGGTAGTCTGATGCCATACTGAAGAGATTGGATCAGATTCGGAAATCAATCACGGACTGTGAAAAGAAAAATCTAGGAGGTAGAGATGATAGGAGTGATGAAGAAGGACAGGAAGGAGTGTGAATGTTAAGTGTCTCATTGAATAACTGGAATGACGGGCTCTTTACCTGAGACAGGGAATAAAAGGGACAGAGTCAATTCAGTAGCAGGAAAAGAGTAAGCTGTTGAACAGATGCCTATTAAAGGGTTTTCCCTGTCCATTGCCCTTGATGAGAAAGGCAGCCTATTTTATTACCCAGTATTCTGCTCAGAGTTGAGGTAACTGGATTAAGGATCTAGCCACCCAGCAGTGATGCATCTAACATGAAAGAACTTTCCAGATGATGAAGTACTTAGTGGTGTGAACTGACTTTATAAGGTTCCAATGCAGAAATAGAAGATTGTAATAGACTATGGTGAGCTATGCACAAAACAGGGCTATGAGTAAGCTGCTGGTTGGAAAGCAGCAGAGATGCATGCCCTGGAGCCACCATGCCAGCTCCTAATAGTGATAAGGAGAAAAGTGGTCACCCAAAGTGGTCTGCTGTCATGGCTTTCCATATCCATACCTTATAACACACTCACATGTCCTTGAAGTAGGGTTAGTAATTCTCTGTTGCTTGCAAACAACAACAAAAAAACTCATTGTGTGCTAATTAGCTGTGCACCCCCTCTCTCATTTCTGGAAGAGCCTTTAAACATGAGGGTCATAGTTGAAATTTCTTTAGAAGCAATTTTTTCCTATCAGCAAATTTTCCTTGAATCTTCTATACTAATAAAAGGGTAATATGCTAATTAGACTGGAGACCTTCCAGATATCCTTCTGGACAAATCCATGGTGGCGGGGCTGAAGGAGAGGTGGTTAGGGGTGAGCAGGCCAGCAGGGGGTGGCAATTGGGGGCAATCAGGCCAGCAGGTGGGGGAAGTTGGGGCAATCCAGGCCAGCAGGCAGAGTGGTTAGGGACAATTAGGCAGGCAGGTGAACTGTTAGGATCCAGTGGTCCTGGACTGTGAGAGGGAGGTCCGACTGCCAGGGATCAGGCCTAAACCAGCAGTCAGACATCCCCCCAGGGGTCCCAGATTGGAGAGGGTGCAGGCCGGGCTGAAGGATAACCTCCTTTCACAAATTTCATGCACCAGGCCACTAGTATAATAATAAAAGGGTAGTATGCTAATTAGACCAGACATCTTCTGGACATCATTCTGGACATCCTTCCTGATGAAGCCCAGGCTCAGGAGAAGACAGCCTGGGTCCCAGGTGCCTCTGGGTGGCCTGGGGGAAGCCAGCCCAGGTCCTGGGTGCCTTCCAGTGGCCAGAGGAAGGAATCCTGAGTCCTGGGTGTTGGAGGGAAGCTGGTGCCAGCAGCCAGGGGAAGGAAGGCCTACTCTTGCACAAATTTTTGTGCATCGAGCCTCTAGTTAATGAATAAAACCTTTAGATCTACTGTTATACAAGTAATGAGGGACCCACTGTTGAGAATGATGGGGGTTGAGAGAAGGCTGGCTATGCCCTGCCTAGTGAAAAATGAAAATTGGTAAACGTTGCTGGACCTACTCTCCTCTTCCACCACTTGGCATCCCAACCATTAGTGAACATGTGACCCAAAACAGATTGCACTCTTAGTGCAGGGATACTCTCAGTTCCAGGATGAGTTGCTCAAGTGATGTGTCCAGTCATGGCAGTCTTGGGACAGCAATGGCTGTTGCCTTGCCCACCACATAGGTGAGAAGGTGGTCTGTTTGGATTAAGGCACCAGGAAGCTGGAGTGGGTGGTAGAAAACCTGTGCAGGAAGATGGAGAGGTGATTCGAGGCAGGTGCTTCTTTGCCCCATTAAGATTTCATTTACAAAACAGACATTCAAAGACGACCGATATTTCAGGACACAAACATTAAAACATTAGACTCAAAGCAGGAGCCCTACTTAGTTTGGGACACTTTGTAATTACATCCCATGAAGCCAGGTCTGGGTTGATGGAATCTAAATAGAAAAGGGAGGGAGGACATTAGTGAGTAAAATGAATATGCATTAAAAAGTTATGATTTATTTTTCAACACAAGAAAGTCATGTTTATCACTTATGTTTTGAAATAATCATATTTAATGAATCATATTCTTCAAAGATTATTTACTAAACAGAATCCAAGGAAATTACCACTATTGCTAAAGACCAAACTAAATCAACCAAAATAAAAATAGTAACAGAAGTATTATAAAAGTCACATTGTAAAACAGTAGTATATATAAATTCCCACAAGGTAGAAGGTAATTTTGAGAATTAACTATCTTGACATTAATGACTCAATTTCTTAATCTCTCTACATTCATGAATTGATTCTTTATCAGTGCAGAACAAAGGGCAGTATTTAGCAGCATGTGTAATTATGTCCTATAGGCCAAATTCCCATTCCAACAGAGGAAAACTTGAAACACATGAATAAAGATGTAGCCTAGAAACTTTGGCCTTTGAACCCCAAACATCCCCAAGCCTTGAGAAGTGGTCTCACAGATTGTGGTTGCTTATTTCTTATCAAACAGGTATTTTTTCAGGAAGCAGCAATAAACACATTTTGTCTGGCTTTGTTCTGTTTTCTAAAGGAAATAGGGGAGTTCCCAGGTTCTAAGAAGTATGCTAATATTCCCAATCATGCGGAAAACTCTTGGAAAGAGTGGTTGTTAACCAATTGTTTTGTTTTTAGAAGTGTTCAGGAAAATGCACTTTTATTCATAACATTTTTCACTGAAGCACAACTTGCTCACACAAAGCTCCTATTTAACAGAAGGGAGGGAGGCAGGGGGAGGAGAAAGCTCAAGTGTGAGAAGGTGAGGGTAACTTCAAGCCACAGGAGTCCATGGGAGGGACACAGTGGCCAAAAAGGACAAAAGACCACATAGTGAGCTTTTGACACCCTTAGAAGTAGCTCAGGAGTTCTTTATGACTCAAGCAAAAAATAAAAATTAATTCCCCCAGCAATGATTAGTACCGGCCTTTGAGCAAGAAGGAGCCTTTGGGAGTAAATGTGCCATGTCTTGGTTCTCACAGACGTTTTCTTTCCTCTAATAAGCAAGAAGTATAAGGATTCCACTGCTATCCTACGAAGTCATGCTGTAATCCCCTGAGCGACACTCAAGAGAGCACCCTCTGTTAAGCTCATTATCAGCTGAGACGTGGCCCTTAGACCAGGTGTGATAACAGTGTTCTTTTTTCCCTGTATGTGTCTTCAAAAGGGAAAACTAAGTGTGGGGCACACAAACGCTCTCTGGATGTTTAATGTTAGGGGACGTGTCCGGCAGGAAGGAGCCAGGGCATTTTGTGAAACCAACAGGCTTCATGGCACTGAAGCGATGTGAACACATTCACTGCCCCAGACCTAAAAGCTGTGTATAATTTTCCATTCTGCCTGCCAAGGGTGATTTAGTCATTGTTATAAGGAGCTCCTGGTTAATTTCATTGCTCCTTGTGTTAATGCATTGAAATACATATGTTAACACTGCTTAGGGGACTTTGGGGTTATTTAGTGTCAGTCTATTTCACTGGTACAGACCAAGTTCAGGAAGCTTTGCCCCTCACAGATGTACTCTCAGACATTGATTCTTACAGTGCTCTGAAGTGAGAGGAGGACTGTATTCATAGCTGCAGCAGCAATACTAGAAGAAATGGTATTCCCCTGCACCTTTTGACATGCATAGTCTTCCTTGACATTCTTTGCCAAAAAAAAAAAATCCAGTTACCTGCTAGGCATCGAACTTTTATTATTTCAAGCCCAGTGTTGGTTGAGGTCCTTGTGTTAGTTTCCTGTTGCACTAAACACTCCCATGGTGAGAAAACATTTCCTTTCTTGAAATGAGAAGGCTAAAAAGGGCTAATTCAAATGTAACCCTGATATTTTGGGGGGCTAGCAATTGGGATTCATGCCAGCAAGCTCAGAAAGCATTCTTAACGAGCTATAATTAGGTCATTGCCTCCTTCTCAGAAACTGAACTTGCAGAACCTGTTACAGAGGCCATACGCACCTGACACCTAGGGGCCTTCCCCCAGAGCCTTGAAGGGGAAAGGGGGCATATCTGCAAGACAATGACCCCAGAAGGTTATAAAAAGCAAAGCCCTTGTGTGCTACTTCACTCTTGATTTGGAAATTATTTCACAGGGTCCACCAGTGTAATTAAAACAGTGTTTTTCCACTTCTTCAAAGTGTTGCTTGGTTTTTCTGGGTCTTTCTGCAACAGAAACACTTGCAAGCATAACCATTATATCATCATCTTATCTGGAAGGGTCACAATCACCACAGCATTATCTATATTAGTAATAATCTCTAGAGAAAAGCTTTGGTTTACTAGTATTTTAAAAGTTACTTTAAAGGTAATCTCAAAGATCATCCAGTCAGAGAGGGTGGTAAGCTGGGTGCCCACAACTCCCTGTCCCTTCACTCTCCAAAGACCAGAACTGAACTCTGTGGAAACCTTATATTAGGACTAATGTCCTTGTTTACTAAATCAGTGCTAATATATGTTTTGCCACCAATCATTCAACCAGGCAATACTGAGCACCTATAACATACTAGACAGTGGAATTCAGACCAGGAATACAGATAGCAAAACCCCTATGATCAGAGACATTTTTGTCATGCCATAACCCTGGCACTCAAGGTGCCATCTGATATTTTCAGATGGATCTGCAAGAAGTCACACTCCTGTAAAACATCCTCTCCCTCTTTAGCTGAGCAGAATTAGAAAGTAAAAGGTAAAGACCATTTTCAATCAGGCTGAAACATGAAAGGATGACTTGATCACATTAGAATATGATGTACAAAATAGATAAGTATGCAGATGCAGTGACAAAATAAACAATTAGTTTTAAAAATAATGAACTTAAACTTCAAGTGTCTTTTTAGAATCTATAAACTGGGGAATATGCATATTTGGTTGGTACATAGAATAAAAGAAGAGCACAGTAGATGTGACATACTGGGATTAATCATTTCTTCTCTAATTTATTAGAACTGCTTTCTGCAGGAGATGAGATTTCAAGAACTGAGTGATGAAGAAAAGGGAGTCTGTCAGAGAGGATCAGAAGTTTTGTGAGAGAAAGCAATTTTTCCAAGGTCATTTAACTAGCCAATGTCAGAGTAAGAAATTAAATACACTGAAAAGAAACGACTGTTTCTCTAGTGAGTTTCTTATAAGAGCATCTTCAAGTTGATGTCAGGAATTTTCTCTTGGAGGTAGAAGACAATTACAGTGACCCTTATGAAATTGCACATTGTGACTCAGAGAAAGAGACCCTGAGATTTCCGACTAAGAAACCCAGGTTCCTAGGGCAGATGTAAACCTCCTCGCTTTATTATCCTTGAAAATTCTTTTCGTATCTCTATTGAACCTAGAGCGAGACAAAAATACCCCTCTGAAAAAGATGAAGTCTTACTTTACTCAACCTTTTATCTGAGAAGTGCGGCCCTCACTGTCCTCTTGAAAAGAAGAGGAATAAGTGAATGCAAGCATTCACAGCTAAATAAATGTCTGTCAAGAACCTCTTGCAACTAATTAACCTGAGTAATAATGAAGCAAAGCGAGGAGCTTGGCTGATCACATAAAGGCCAAGTCAGAGACAAATGTCTTTCAATTAGTCCTGTCACTAGGCCTGCAAATTTACTTTCCTTATCAACAGATCCTTGCCTTTCCCAGTCCCTGGCCATCCTCTTACCTGCTTGTTTTTCTTTATAGCAAGCATCCCTGGTTGAAGTTATATTACTTTTTTCCCCCATTCTCTCTTTTCTCACTGGAGTAAAAACTCTATGAGGCATAAACTCTATCTAGCTCACTGCTGCAATCCTAACACTTAGAATAGGAGCTAGCATTCAACAGATATTTCCACATAAATAAATGTTTAAAAAATGCCACACAGTGTATTTTTTGTGGGTTTTTTTTTTCACCCCTCAAGGACAACAAAACACTCAAAGAGTGTGAAATTACAGGACAAAAACTTGAGGGTGTCATTTTCCATGAATAGTGTTTCATCACTCAATGTTACTCATTACATGTAGTGAAGAGTATCTTCTCGTTAGTGGGATATGTAGGACTCAGCCTGAAGAATATACGTGGAGCCTTCCCTTGACACCCCAAAGACCCGGAGATCATGCATTAGAATCACTGATAGAAGTTACTTAATCCATTTAAAAAAATGTACATCTAATTTTAGAATCAAAGATGTCCAGATGAAAAATAATACAGTTTCTTAAAAGGCAGTGTGATTACTTTGTAAAAAAATAGTATGAACAGAGACCCTTTATCATGGAGCTGCCATCCCAGAACTTCCTTGCTTGTCTTACCGTTCAAACTTTTGAAACATGCCTATATTTGAGATATAATGTTAATTCCTGATCTCAAAAATTTAATATATGGTAGACAAAACCTCGTAAGTACTGCAGCAATTACAATACATATGAAGGGTAACGGTCATAGAAGCAAGGACAGACTTCAGTCACCTGAGTAGTTTCACAAAGTATGATTCTATAGCTTCTTGAGGGAAAAGAGGTGAGTTCTAAAATAAGTGAGCAATGAAAATCTGAAAAAGAAGTCTTTCTTATAGATCTTGGGGTTCAGAAATATTTTTAGCCCTGGCTGGTGTGGCTCAGTAGGTTGAGTGTTGCTCCGTGTACCAGAAGGTTGCCAGTTTGATTCCTGATCAGTGTATTTGCCTAGTTGATGTTTCTCTCTCTCTCTTTCTCTCTCTCTCTCTCTCTCTCTCTCTCTCTCTCTCTCTCTCTCTTTTCTGTTTCTCTGAAATTCAATTAAAAAGGGAAACATTTTAAAATTGGGGAGCTGGAAAAAGCAATGAGGGAAAGGGAGCCTGCCTATAGGTAACAAGGCAGGAGGAGGGCATGATAAGAACATCAAGATGATCGCTTTTCTAGAACATAGGTGAGTGAACCCCTTTGGACCCATGGAGATGAGGCTATCTAACTTCAAAAACAATATGTGTGGCTCAAACTGGGTTTGAATCCTTACACAGCACTTTTTAAGCTCTTTGATCTTGGGAAAGTTATGCAAACGTTTTGTTCATTAAAAAGTAGGAATTCTATTCTTGCATAATTTATTCTAAGGATAAATGTGATCACATACAAAACAAAATAAGTACCCACAAAAGGGTAGTTATTAGCTTATATTGTGCCATCATCTGAACATATCTTCGTCATATAAGGGAAATAAAGCAAAAGTTGTTGACCTTGATATTTCACAAAATATTAAATGTAGGAGACCTGGAAACAGCATGGTAGCTAAAGAAAAAACAAGTCAGGGGTAGTTAGGAAATAAATAGCAACAGAAGCAAGGTCAAATAGTGGAATGAAAAGCAGTTTTATTAGGTAGGTATATAAATAGCTTCATATTTCACGTGGGCTAATTAGACTGTTTATGGATAAGTGAGATATACAAGTTGTAATTTCCAAATACTCTTTCTTTGTTTAAGTAATGAAAAAATAATCTATTTGACTGGCTACTTTAAAAGGGAGAGAGAATCCTGCGAAGCAACATGTCCATTTTCATTCTGAATTAATGATGCACTCTCCCACTGTGAAATTAGATAAATAAACACTCCTTCATGCAGAGCTAAAATTTGAAATGCCTAGGGATTTTTGACAGCATCATACAGTGTCACTGTTTTCCCTTTCTGTTCATTTCCCGTAACTTGCAGAATAGTGTCAAAATGTTTGTCATTATGACAGAGAGAAAAATAAAGAGATTTTAACATTCACCAAAAGCATACTGCAAATCACTTCCAAAACTTTTTGCTTCCCTGATAAAGCAAATAAGAAACAAAAATATGCTTTTATCTAAAGCAAAATTACCTTCTGTTTTAGTGGTTCTTGAAAAGACCTCACATCAGCTTCCATTGAGAGGAAGGGAATCCTAACTTACTTTTCTAACATTATTCAGTGGAAATTGCAGCAACTGATTTAAAACAATATCTTAGAAACATGATAACCAATTTGTCTCAAGAAACTTAAATAAAAAATGTATTTGCTTCCAACAAAATATTTGTCATAGGGAAAAATCAGTATAATTGTCCGATTGAATGCACACTTGCTATCATTTGTTTTGTCAAAGAACTTTGTTATTAACGTGCAGGGATTTAATAATGCTGCTGGACATTCTCCTATCCCTTGAGAAGGAGAAAATGTAGCAATTCCAGAATATGTAATAAATTTCATCAGAAAAAAACAACACAAACCTGTGTATATCGAGGGACCACAACTCGGTGTGATATTCAGAGCAGGCTTTTTGAGTGACACAAAAATCCTCCATGTTCAATTGAAGAGATGAGGGTAAGGAATCTCTCCCCTTGGATACAGAATCAAATCATGTGAAATATGTTGGAATTCACTAATAAGCATTTACTTACAGACCTTGTTGATTCAATATTCAATTTGACCAATATTGCCCAGCTGTTTTCCAATAAGGTTGGGGAGCAAAGTAGCATGGGAGAAGCTCCAACAAAGAGCTGACATTTCAGTAAATTTGAAGGGGCACATGAGATGACCCAGAAAATGCCATTCCAGCAAATGCAAGAACATTCGTCTCCAGGACAGAAGGAGACGTCTGGCATCTGGACAGCACAAAGCTGCAATTGGCCACCCCTGCTCTTCCAATAGAGGAAATACACTGGGAAGCAGTCCAACGTGGTTGAAAAGGTTTGTAGAAAAATCAAGGGTTTATAGCTGACCAATTTAAAAAGTCAAAATGCATCGCTTATTGAATTTTCAACTTCCAAGAAGGAACTTTTTCTCAAGAGAAAGCTGTTAGCTCATGTATTGTATTTCAAAGGTTCTGGAAAAATACATGTTTATCTTGACCTCAGTTCCCAACGGTACTGGTCTGAATACCATAATTTTCATCTTTCATAAGAAAAATAAAGAAGGTGAGAAATAACGTGTAAAGTGACATTTAGTATTTTCTGACTTGCTGTTCAGATTATATTCTTGTTTCCACTTATTATTACTAGCCCAATACACCCTACACACAAATGAGCACACTTATACATAATAATCATCTTAAGAACAACATTATTTAGATTTCACATTTCAAAAAGCCCCTCCTCTCTCTCTCTCTCTCTCTCTCTCTCTCTCTCTCTCTCTCTCTCTCTCTCTCTCTCTCTGTCATTTCTGACTAATACATGTAGATAAAGAAGTCAGTGGCTCATTAAAAACCAATCAGTAAGAAGTAGATTTATTTAACAACATAGAACGAAAAAATATCCAGATTAAAAAAAAATATCAGATAGCATTTCTGGTACCTTTTTTCTCTTTCTTGTCTTCCTTCTCTTGTGGCTGAGTGACACTATCAGGTCCCCTGCTCAGAGGGCAGCATAATAAGATGGTTCACAGCATTCAGTACTCATGTCCTGAAGCAGAAAGAGTGGTGAGGAGAGGCTGACAAAGATGTCTCACCCTCAGTTGTGAACCCTAGACATAACACTGTGCTAAACAGAAATCTTTACAGCCTCTGGGTTCCTATGATAACTATTATTTCTGTTCTGTGGAAAAGAGCTAGCAGCAGAGTTCAGTGACACAATCTAATAATTGCATATATTTCAAACACTGGCTAGAATCAGTTTAGCAATCAATATCTTAGCTTTGTATTTTGGGTGAGCCAAAATTTTATTGAAGATGGTCCTGTTCTCCTCTACTAGATTTGATTTTAGTACCAACAAGTAAACATCATATACTGAAATGATATACTTTACTATTTGTTAATGTTACACCCAGATGTCATGCTCCCCAAAGACCACTTAGGGAGCCCTGAGACTGTTGCAAAAAACATGAGAGCCTTTATTCGAGTTAACTCGAGCTTCGTCCCACTCATGCTCACCGACACAGCAGCAGGGCGGAGAGGAAGCACGAGTTTCAGGAAAACAAAGCATTTATAGGGTCAGAAGTAGTGGTTGGGGTAACGTGTGTGGCCCCTGTTGATTGGTTGAGGGAAGGGTCAGGGTTTGGTTGCACAGGGGGCAGGATGCAGTTAGACTTGGGTCATTTCCTCTGCATCCCTATTGGCTGGTTTTCAGTCTTGCACCACCCTTTCAGTTACCATACATCATTTACAGTGTCAACTCAGCCCAGAGAGGAACATTAATTCTCATTGCAGAACTTCAACTTGGAAACATGTATCTGAAAAAATTTAGCAGCTTTTCCAAAAGATCACATTTAAAAGGTAGTTATAATGGCATATTTAATTAAAGTGCTGCATTCATTTGGATATACCGCAGTCAAATCATGCTGCAAGTACTTTACTAAGCATCATTTTAAGCCAATGGATTAAATAACTATCCAACTGGCCATTCTTCCAATGCTAATATGAACAGCTGTTAAAACTTCACTGACTGTTCTTCTATACTGTGTAAATAAATACATAAATGATAATTTCTGGATTTTTTCTACTTGAGTGAGCCTTCTTCATATCATTTGGCTTTTTGGTCCATAGCCAACTGTCTGCTATTGGCAGAACTCTGGATATTAAAATATATATTTATCTATCAATCCCTTCCATCTTAAAGAAAGAAAATAATAATTATTGGATATATAGCCTACTAAAATATAGAGCCTCAATCTTCTAGAAATTATCTTACTTACTTGATTGATATATTTGTTCCCAACCCAACCTTCTGCTGACACTATTATGGTTCCTCTTTTTCTTCTTATCTCCAGTTGACTCCTCTCTAGCCCTAAGTGAGGGGGTGTTTTGGGGTGTGTGTATGTCTCTCTCTCTGTGTGTGTGCACATGTGTGTGGATTGGAGTGAGTTCTACAGAAAATAAAAGACAAGTATGTAAGGAAAGAATATCTCTTTCCTCAGAGTGAGGCTTCTTATATAAACTGTTTTGGCTGATGTAAACTAAAAAAACACTTTTACTTCTTCTACATTAAAGTTTTATTGTTAAATAAAAGGCTGGAATTATAGGAAAGTGCCTCAAGTTTAACTAACATGCATAGGAATCACCTTGGGCTTGTTCAGTTCCGATCCCCAGACCAGATTTTGAGCAGTAAGGTTACAGACTATATGTGATACTTTAAAAATATGCAGTTATGGAGAACCAAGATGGAGGCATGAGGTATATACATAAATGCACAGCCTCCACACCTACATTATAGAAATACAACTATACAGATAAACGGCCATCCTCCAGAACCAAGGGAGGGGAAATGTTACATCTAGAAGGCAAGAGGAGTGCTTTGAGACTGAATAGAAGCTCCCGGCATGCCCAAACTGAAAGGTATGGATGCGCGAAACAGAGGTGGTGGTGCAGCGCGCGGTGGTGCCGGTGAAAGGGTGGCAGCGGCAATTGGGTCCGCGGCTTAGAAGATTATAAACTCCCGGGTCACACTGAATGCAACGCGGGCTGTAGGGCAATGGGGCGGTGGAAGACCAGTGGTGTTCTAGCAGTGCTATTCGCAGCTATCACTGACATGGAGATTCGGGGACTGAGAATCATGCGCATACCCCAGGGCTTGGAGACGCCAAACGTGGTAGAAACTGCCGCATCAGCAGAGGGGACGTCATTGTGAGTTGCTCCACCCCTGGTGATTCTGAGACCCCGCCCCACCCCACCTACAACCCTGCCCAAGCTGTGCGCCTGCCTGCCTGCAACATAACCTAAGGGTCTGCAACTGGGACAGAACTCCAATAGATCCAAACTCCAAACAACGAGGAGAAAAGCCTGCAGGTCATTTCCCCCTAGTGATACCTCCCAGTGATAACTACAACAAGACTGTGCACCCAGCTTTCAAAGGCGTACAATAAGAGTGTCCACCCCAGGTGATTGGAGAGGCTGAATCACTGGGCCCTATATAGGACACCTAGCACAGAAAGCCAAAATGCGGAGACTAAGAAACAGATCACAAAAGACAGAAATGGAGGAATGCAAACGACTGGATATAGAGTTCCATACCACGGTTATCAGGTTTTTCAAGAAGTTTCTAGAGACTGCTGATAAATTTAGTGAAACCCTCGAGCATATGAAAAAGAACCAGCTAGAAATTAAGCATACACTGACTGAAATAAAGAATAATATACAGAGATCCAACAGCAGACGAGAGGATCGCAAGAATCAAGTCAAAGATATAAAATATGAAGAAGCAAAACCCACCCAGCCAAAAGAGCCAAAACAAAAAAACAAACAAACAAAAAATCAAAAAGTATGAA